>ANSM01003903.1:0-12399 GCA_000347735.1 Cercospora canescens BHU | reverse complement strand
GTGCGATCAGAGGATCCGCATCGTCATGAGATAGACGACTGCTGCGACGGCCGCCGGCCGAGGCTTGAGTCTGAAGCGAAGGCGTGGGCGCGCGTCGACTGCCGGTGCGCGTCCGGGTGACTCGACCGCTCTCCATTGTGTGTGGTATCTTCAGTCGAACGATGAGCGACGGTTTGGTGAGGGCTGCTCGACGCGCCTGCTTGCTTCGTGCAGGGGTGGGTACAATGGGGTCGTGTTCGCTGTCGGCCGGTTCTTCTTCGTCGTCGTCGTCACTCTCCTCATACTTGACTGCCTTTTTCGCAGCAGATCGAACGCTTCTTCCCGTCCGCGGATTGCGCTCGATGGGCTTGTCTTCGTCGGTATCTGTGAACGAAGCCTCTTCCTCCTCGCTGGCGTCTTCGCTGTCGTTCACGATATCGTCGGATGAATCGCCGTAACGGTCGCGACGCGGCTTGTCGCGTTTGCGCGGAGATCGCTTCTGCGACTTCCTCGACCGTTTCTGCGGGCGTGGCTCGACGGCTTTGTCGTCGAAATCTTCGTCGTCTGAATCGGACCTCGTGGGATCCCAGACTCGCAGCGCTTTCCGTTTCATGCTGCGGCCGCTGTGCGCTACTGCTGGTGCCTGGGTGCGGGGAGGGCAGTCGCGTTTCCTTGAGGCATCAGGTCGCGAACGAGGGTACGTTGGAGGGGGGAACGCCAAGATCAGCCTCCAACAACACGAGGACAGCGAGTCGCAGACAGGGAAATGAGCGATAGCGATACAATTCTGATGTTCCTCGATGCACTCGTGCTGCCGTTGCCACTGGGAAGCGGCAGGAGAGGCGATGGGAAAGTGATGGATGCGAGATGGGCCGCAGCCAAGACTGGAACTTGATAGCGCGTCACGCCCCATCACCGAATCTCACGCAAAAACACATCTTCACGGGCATGACCAAATGACTGGTTCACCAGGCTGCAAACAGCACGAAATTGATACAGTCGTGGTCGCGGAGATTTTGCGAAGACAGTCCAGTCCATGTCGCGCCTACTCGTCCAACCGCGCCGACACTATCTGCAACGGCAATTTTTGAGCATTTCTAGCCACAGCTCTAGGATCGCTGGCGCCGCGTACCTCGCAGATGGAGACTGCAAGCTTGAACACTTTATCTCGACGACACGTCTTGGGGTCGCTGGCCGTCCTGTCTTGTTCACGTGACCCGATCTGTTGCCCGTGCGCCGCCCTTTCGCCATGACCGGGAAGCTCCAAAACACAAGGTGACGCATTCAGATCTCGAGCAACACGACTTCCTCCGCAAACCTGGCACGCCTCCCTTTCGCATCGTGCGCATTCTGGATTGTCGCATCGGCGTTGTGCCTGAAGCTCGGCGACACCCTCGTTGGTGTACCGAGCCGGCAGATTCAATGCCACTCAACACCAAGTGCAGCACGTGGAACGATCTCGGCCTGCGCACTTGTTGATCGACATGCGACTCATTCGATTGCGCTGTATCACGACGTTGGTGGAGCTCAAGTGAAGGCTTGGCCGTTGACCAAGTGAGTGGAGTGGAGCCAGCAGATCAAACGCCGATGGCAAATGCCTGCGACTGCTTATTCTGTTGAGGGAGGCGGGAGCTCTCTGGCTCCGATGCGCTGACTGTGGACACCTTGACACTACGCGATATCCTGCTGCTGATGATGATTACGATGCCGAGTGTGGCAGTTCTCCGTAGCCCTGCTCGGCATTCGGGAAGCATGGCTTCAGCCTGTCGCCGCAGTATGCGGAGTTACTTGCGGAGGTACTCGAGACAGTCGAGCTTGGACGGCAGGTCGAGCCAGTCGTGGAGGTGTTCGACTGATGTATATACTCATCGTTCACATAAACGTGCCTTCACCTCACGATGCACAACGAGTGAAATCTCACGTCGACATTGGCAGCCTCCGACAGCATTGCACAACCCCTGTTGGAGAAGGAATCCGGAGCAACCGCACGGAGGTAAGCTTTTTGCCTCATTCTGCTGGGCGTGGGTGGGCGGGCATGCTGGGGCAGCACGCGAGTTCGTCGTCGTGCAGAGGTACGTACCGGCCACGGATCTTTTTTTTTTTGGTTCACTTCCACTTTCTTCAAAACAGAGCTTGCAAACCTCACTTTTCCTTATCGCTCACTGCCGCTGTCTGTCCTGTCTCTTTTGTTTCCAGCGCACTGTTCAGCCGACATCGAAGATCCTCTTCCCCCATTGGGCATCCCCACACGTAGACCCTGGTCCGTTCATCGGACTAGCTACGTCGCGACCGCCGGCAATTTTTTAGTTTCACTTGGTCTCCGTCTTTCTCAAGTCGAACAACACCACCGCATCCGCATCCGCAACCACCTTCTGCATCCGAGCCGCACCTGTCACACCTGCAGCGCGCCGAGCTGCAGTGCTACCGGACAACAGTCATGGAGGACATTAAGGAGAAAGCCGAGAAGGTGAAGGAGGGCGTCAAGGAAACATTACTCGGAGTCGAGGACGAGGTGCAGACGTCCGACCAAACTCGCAGCGAGTTTATGCAACAGGCCAAGAAGGACGATGCTTCGGAAGAGTGGTACTTGGGCCCAGAGGAATTTGTCAATGCCGTCGCTCCTGCTGGAGAAGATTACGTGGGTTCCCTTCACCTCACTGCTTAAACCTCACAAGGCCGCGCCTCGGCGATGCGCCAGTGTGGTGCTCCATCTCTACGCGAAGTTGACACTGACTCCCATCTAGCACAAGATCAAGCGCGAGCAATACGCCATCCTCTTCCAGATCGCCGACCGTCAAGGCAAGGGTCGCGTCTCCCTCGCCGACTGGACCGTCTTCAACAACCTGCTCAAGAAGCCAGATGCAGAGTACGAAATCGCGTTCCGTCTCTTCGCAGACCCGAGCACCGGCTTGGTCGACTTCAACACATTCAAAGATGTTTACGCCAAGAACAAGACTGCCAGCACCATCCCATTCAATTGGGACAGTGACTGGGCGAAGCTGTACCTGGGTGGAAAGCGACACAGACACTCCATGACATACCCGCAATTCGCGCAGATGCTTCGTGGACTTCAAGGAGAGCGCGTTCGTCAGGCTTTCTTGCACCTCGACAAGAAGGGTGAAGGCTACATTGAGCCCGAGGACTTCCAGCGCATCATCATGGAGACTGCCGCGCACAAGCTCTCTGACCACCTTTTGGTCAACCTGCCGACCCTCTGCAACATCTCACCAGGGTCGAAGATCTCATACGCCAATGTCCGCGCTTTCCAGAACATCCTTCGCGAGATGGACGTCGTCATCATGGTCATCCGCAACGCAGTACTCAAGTCAAGCGATGGCAAGATTACTCGTGTCGACTTCTTGAACGAGGCTACGCGCGTGACACGCTTTTCACAATTCACTCCCATGGAGGCTGACATCCTCTTCCACTTCGCCTCGCTCGACCAACCATCCGGACGTCTCGGCCTGCAAGATTTCGACCGTGTGCTCGATCCCAGCTGGCATGCCAAGGGCATTGACCCTGCAGAGGCTGTCTCCGACATTGCGCAGAAAGCGGTGGTGCGGTCGAAGTCTTTCTTCCACGATATCCTTGTGTCAGCGCACCACTTTGGTCTGGGTTCTATTGCTGGTGCGTTCGGTGCCTTTATGGTGTACCCGATCGATCTGGTCAAGACCCGCATGCAAAACCAGCGCAGCTCCAATGTGGGTCAGCTCCTCTACAAGAACAGCTTCGACTGCTTCTCCAAGGTCGTCCGCAACGAAGGCGCGCGCGGTCTGTACTCTGGCGTTGTGCCACAGCTCATTGGTGTCGCACCTGAAAAGGCTATCAAACTTACAGTCAACGACATTGTGCGCGGGAAGTTCACCGATGCCAAGAGCGGCGACATCAAATTCTGGCAGGAGATGATTGCCGGTGGTTCAGCTGGTGGTTGCCAAGTCATTTTCACCAATCCTCTCGAGATCGTCAAGATCCGCCTGCAAGTCCAGGGTGAGGCCATCCGTGCGGCGGCCCGTGAAGGCGAGCAGCTTAAGAAGCGCACCGCCGTGTGGATTGTCCGCAATCTTGGTCTGTCTGGCCTGTACAAGGGTGCGTCAGCCTGCTTGCTGCGCGACATTCCCTTCTCCGCAATCTACTTCCCCGCATACGCCCATTTGAAGAAGGACCTCTTCGGCGAGTCGCCAACCAAGAAGCTCGGCATTCTGCAATTGCTCACCGCTGGTGCCATCGCCGGTATGCCAGCTGCGTACTTGACCACACCCGCCGATGTCATCAAGACCCGTCTTCAGGTGGAGGCTCGCAAGGGTGATGCAACGTATCTCAATATTCGCGACTGCGCACGCAAAGTTTTCCGCGACGAAGGCTTCAAGGCTTTCTTCAAGGGCGGTCCAGCTCGTATCTTCCGTTCTTCGCCTCAATTCGGTTTCACGCTTGCAGCATACGAAGTGCTCCAAGGTCTTCTCCCATTCCCTGGCGAGCACGACGACAAGACATCACCTCGCGGCTCTATCGAGCCCATCACCGGTGCTTCTGATCGACAGGCACCTCTTCCACACTTGCGTTGCCGTAACGCTCTCAAGATCATTTCGGACCTCGATATCGGATTTGGCAAGGTTCAAGCACCGCAGCAGGGCGGCTTCGGATGGCTGCCAGGGCGTGGTCAGAAGTAGTCGACGACGCTTCAAAAAAGGTATGTATGTTTCCTCGTAACTCTTGTTCTTCTCTATGAATGTCTTTCGTAATACGGCGGCGGCGGCGGCGGCGTATGACAAATGAGCTGGGCTCAGGAGTTGGGCGTAACGCCAATCGTGCGTGATTACTGTGGACTCTACGATGGAGAAGTACTCGAGGAGGAAACGTACCATTGTGCAGTACTTCTACTATAGTTGGGAAAGCGATTCGACATGGAGCATAGCGGGCGGGAGACGGAGTCAACGGCGTTTTATACGAGTCGAAGAGGGCATCATGGCCAAACTTCACTTCTTCTGAACAACAGCGATAGAGGGGAGGCATTGCTCATCCAACCAGAGTTCCGGTTGGCGGTATTAAATGAACGGAAGCAAGCAAGCATGCGGTAGTCTCAGCAGATATGGTACGATATGAGGGCACGCAGAGTGGTGCTGAGCCAGTCTGCGTGCGTGTAATTATGAGCCGAGAAACGAGAAATCGAACGACGGCAATTGCTCTTTCTCCGTCACAAAGTCAAGATGAGAGGCAAGCTGTGTTCGGTCGTCGTACATGGTTCAAGAACAGGGAGATCGGAGACAGTCTTGGCAACGTCCGCAGTGCCCGTCCTCCACACTCCACGCCCCCCATCTCGGACCTGCTCCTCCCTCATCCAAAAACCCGACCAAGCCCATCTAGCCTTTGCCACAAACATGGCAACACGGCTCACCCTCGTGGAGACTGCAACACACTTCAGATCTCCCTGATGCTTCTTGTCCTTCGCGAAATCGCTGAGCTTCCCTCCCATCCAACCAAATGTTGATCCTCGACCTCGTGGACACGGAAGCTCCCGTCCAGCAGCGGCTCTTGCTCCCAAGTTCGACAAGCTTGTTCTGCAGGAACGGCTTTCCAGAGCTTCCTTTTCACAAGATCTGCACATGCTTCTGCGCGAACCAAGTCGCTAGTGCGCGATGACCGGACGAATTCCGTCGAGCTGGAGCCCATTGTCGTGCGGGATGATGAGGAGCTGAGCGAGAGATCTGCCGGAAGGTCGCGACTGCGTATAAGTATCTGCGTTTCCTACTTGTCCGTCTCTTTGTTGAGACTGGGTTGACTTGTCGGATATGTTGTTCCCTCACAAATTGTTGGCCGCTGTGCCGGTTTTCTCCCTTACGACCTCTGCTGCTCCGCAAGCGGGTGCAGCTACGGCTACTCCACCCAGCAAGTCGGTTGTGAACTCCACGACCTGCAACGGCGAGACTTATGTCTATGAAGAGCTTGCGGGTTACGGATTCGTGGAGAACAACGCTAGAGATCGTTTTGGGGATACGATTGGTGGGATTGGGTCGAGTATTGCTGTTGACAGACGGTGAGGCGTCTTTCGAGGTGCCTTGTTGGACCGCCGAACGCTGACTTGTGATGCAACAGTTCTTGGGTCCGACTTCCAGGGAACTTCTACACTGGACTTCTCTACGCACTGCCTGATCGTGGGTGGAACACCGAAGGCACGCTGAACTATCAGAACCGCATTCACAAGTTCTTGGTCACTTTCCGACCCAATGCCTCTGCATCTGTCGCCGATCCTGCTTCGCCGAATTTGAAATTCACATATCTCGACACTATCCTTCTCACCGACCCTGCTGGCGATCCAGCTGTGGGACTCGATGCCGGTGCCGCAGGACCTTATCTCTCCAACCCAGGCTACAATTTCTCCTTCCCATCTGCGAACTACACTGGCGATGGTTTCGGAGGACCTGGCCCTGGAGGCTACCGTCTCGTCATCGATGCTGAAGGCCTTGTGCTTGGTAACGATGGCACTTATTGGGTATCGGATGAGTATGGAGACTATACCTACAATTTCTCTCCCTCGGGCCGCATGATTGGAGCCATTCGCCCTCCAGACGCTTTCATCCCCCAGCGTAACGGAGCACAATCTTTCAGCTCTGACAATGCTCCTCGATACAACCCAGACCTCCGCCCCACCCCTCGCAATCCCACCTCCGGCCGCGCCAACAACCAAGGCCTCGAAGGCTTGAGCACAAATCCAGAACGGACGAAACTCTACGCCCTAACTCAATCTGCCCTTCGTCAAGACAGCGGCTCCGGTAACCCTTCAACCCGAAACGCCCGCTTTCTCATCTACGACATTTCCGGCCCTAACCGTCGCTCCCCACGTCTCGAAGCCGAGTACGTCGTTCAACTCAACAACATCCGTCCCGGCGACCCAACATCCAACGTCGCCCGCCAAAGCGAAATCCACTACATCAGCCCCACGCAATTCCTCGTTCTGGCTCGGGACTCGAACGCCGGGCGTGGAGCGGCGAGCACCACAAGCATCTACCGACAGGTCGACGTCTTTGATATTTCCCGCGCCACCAACATCGCCGGGACATATGATGCTACCACAGCTTCCGTTGCCCCTGGCGGCATTCTCTTGCCGACCATCACTCCCGCACAGTACTGCCCCTGGTTGGATTTCAATGTGAATAGTCAGTTGAATCGCTTTGGAGTCAGGAACGGCGGGGACCAGAGTGATGGGCTGTTGAACGAGAAGTGGGAGTCCTTGGCTTTGCTCCCCGTGAATCCGCTCAACCAGGGAAAGGATGGGGCGTTCTACATCCTTTCGTTCTCGGACAATGACTTCATTACCCAGGATGGGTACTTGAAGGGCGGAGAGTTCAGGTATAGTGACGAGAGTGGAGTGAGTCTGGAGAACCAGGCATTGATGTTCAAGGTGAAAATTCCACAGGGCGAGAAGCCTTTGCTTGGGTAGATGAGAACTTTTTGTCCACAGGACGAGACATGTATATGCGTGAATATGTAGTGATCACGACTTCCGCACCACTCGTACCCCCCAAATCTTCCACCTCCTAAGACGTGACCTGATCCTGTACTCTCCGCAACAAAGGCTGACTCTCGCCCTCCTCCCCATCCGGTTTCGGATAGGGCAAGAACCTGAATTCGCCCTTGTTGACTTTCGACACGCGCCACGTGCCTTCGGCCTTGGCGTCTTCGAAGAACTCTTGATTCTCCTCGAAACTTCGGCCGCCGGTCTCAGGCGAGTATAAGTATGTCCAGGCGCCCGCGACTAGATTCGTTCCGGCGAAGACGAGATAGATGTAGAAGTAGAGGTTATTGAACAGGAGGGGTGTGATGAGGGTGATGGTGAAATTTGCGAGGCCCTGGTGGTGTCGTATTCGTCAGTTCGTGTGTTCCCTTCTATAAGATTGTGAAGAGTGGTAGCGGCATGGAAGAACGAACTTACCCAGATGATGACGGAGACTGCAGTGCCGTGTGCACGCGCCGCCGTGGGATAGATTTCCGTCGGGATGAGCCAGACGGGTGTTAACCAACCGATTCCGAAAGCTCCAGTTGCCACGAATAATGCGACGATTCCTGGAATCGCGACGGCATTGATATGGATGTGCAAATCTTCGTGATATCGGGAAAGACCTCCGAATACTGCCAAGAGCAAGAAGCAGATGGTCATTGTCCCGGAGCCGTAGAGCATGACGGTTCGTCGGCCCAGTGCGTCGATGAGGACCCAGGCGAGCGTCATCAGTATGAAGTAGGAGATGAAGTTGGCCATTGTCAGATTTTCTGATAATCGTACTCCATAGCCGAGCTGCTCGAAGATTTGAGGACCGTATACGCTGACTGCGCCATAGCCGGTTAATGCTTGATTTACTTGGCCCATGATAGTGATTATCTGGTAAACGTCAGCGAGCCTAGTCGTCGTAGTTGTGAAATTCAAACAGCCTCACCGTTGGATGAAACTGCGTATGTCCTGGCGTGAACATTTCCTTGTACCCAACTTTGCTATCGCTCTCGTCCTTTGACGCCTGTACAAGTTCGTCACATTTCTTCTGCGCATCTTCTTCTCCGAGGATCTCTTTTAACGATTTGGTCGCCTCTTCCGTTCGATCGTGGTGCACAAACCATCTCGGACCTACAAAACAGAACACGCAGGTCAGCCAAAATCACATTTCTCACGTTCGAATGAAGAAAGAAGAATGCCTCAACTTACTCTCTGGCAACCAGTAAATGAAGGCCAACAGAACCAATGGGTAAAGCTGCATCGTCACAATCGGTATACGCCAAGCCCATTCATTCTCTTTCCCTAGCCACACCGTCAGGGCCAGATTGATAGCAAAAGCCATGTTCAACCCAAAAATATTCGCCTGAAATTCTTGAGCCAGAGCTTTGCCTCTCGAGTCATCCGATGATAGTTCCGAACTGTACACCGGCACAACCGAATCGACGCCCCCAACACCCAACCCCATGATGACACGCCCGATATACATGATGATAAGGGGCGTGGGTTGCGTATGCTCGAATCCAAGGCCGGCGATGAACATGACGAAGTTGCCAAGCGACGCGGTGGCCAGGGATCCGAAGAGAGCCGGTTTACGGCCACGGGCATTTGCGAACCAACTGAACAGGACGGCCCCGAGGGCACAGCCGAGATAGTAGACTGAAACGATGACACCGACTTGGGGCGAGGAGGAGTAGATTCCCATTGTGCGGAGGTAATCATTGTTGGTGTTGATGAGGGACATCATGCCTTGGTCGTAGCCATAGAGGGCGATGGCAGTGGAGGAGAAGGCGACGACCTGTGTGATAAAGAAGAGTTGGCGGACATCGCGAAGAGATCACTTCGGCCTGTTCGATGCTGCGCGAAATTGTGCAATTCGATGAGAAAGTACGGCCTGCCTCTCTTCGTGCTATTCTTCTTCTCCTGTGCATTTCGATTGCATGTCTTTACGCAATGCAAATAGTATGATGGGAGGCGGATGCAAATGCATTGAACAAAAGAGACAACCCAGGTCCAATACAAGCGACGGAAGAACACAAAGGGAAATAACACCAACGAAACGACTCAATAACGAACCTGCATCTTCTTATCCCCCACCAACTCCCCCAGCTTCTTTCCAATCGCCATTTTGGCTTTCCCGTCCCTCTGCCCTTGCTCGCAAAACAGTAGCTGCACAGACGTCCGACCCCCCAGATCGTCGGAGCCAGAACCGTGGCGAAGCGGGCCTTCTAATTCGTCAAGCTTCTTATCTTAAGCCTGCTGCGGTCTTGGAGAAAGCGTGCGAAGTATTCCCGTCCGCCCTTGAGTAACCAGGTCGGCGGGGCAAAACGCAAAGAGATCTTGCTGGGGTAGTACCCAACCAGAAGTCGTACACCAAGCAGATCCGACAGTGCTGCTTCCCAAGAAGCATCACATGAAAAAGAGGACCACAGATGCAAGAAGACCTCGTGGGCAGCTCTCATGAGGAGGAATGAGGGAGGAGGAGGAGCAAAGGCAGGAAAAAAAGTCGCACCGAATGTTAGAAGCGAGAGAGAGAGAGGTAGGTGTGGTGGGTATGTGCACCCACTCACCAATAGCTACCGTTAGCTTACCACCGCCAACCTCGTGATTGTCGATCCGGAACTCATGACGTACAAACTGGGTCAGCGATACATGTACAGTATGTACCACCGATGTCGTGCAGCGCAGACGCAACTCGAGAGGAAATCGGGGAAGAGAAATGCCAAAAAAGTCATTGCACACCATAAAAACGTCTGCGAATTCTCGGATCGTCTGTTTTACATACAATTCCTTTCCCATTCCCATGCCCAAGCGCCAGTTGCGAGGAGGAAGAGAGAAAGAGCCAGGGTATCATTTTACAAATCCTGCAACGGAACGCCGCGTCAAAGAGGAAACGGGAAAACGCCGTCGCTCAATCCGCATCAACAATGACATCGATCCCAAAAAAAAAAGACAGTAAAAGCGCGCCAAAACAACGAAGCACTTTCGCAGTTCCTCTTTATCGGTCCAATCTCCCCAAGCGCCGACGCTGAGTAGTGTCCAGTGTGGACCAACACAAAAGCAGTGATCCTTGCATGTTCTTGTTTCCCTCTCGACTCTTCTCTTGCCATCTAAGCAGGAAGGGTCTGTTGTTGTGTGGTGTCGCCGTTCTGCGGCATTGCGAAGAACTCATCAAGCATATCCTTCACAGGCGGATCCCAGATCTCCGAAATGGCCTTTCTCTTTCTCGGGCTGAGGTTTCCTGTAGCACTCTTTTGTTCTCCTCCCTCTTCATTAGCCCCTCCCATATCGACATCAGCTTCATCCGACACATTATTATTCATCATCTCTTTGATTTGCATGTACATGGGCAGCATCGTTTCCGAAACGCCCATACCCTGGCCATTGCCCCAAGGATCCCACAGGCCTTCGTTCTCGACGCTGATCATAAAACGCATGGTGTCGCTCTGGCTGACGTCGCTGTTCTGCGATCCATCCGGCGTGAGTTCTGGCGAAGAGTCGGTCAAGCCTGGTTCGTCCACGCGTCGCCAGCTTGAGAGATCGCCGTCGATGGGCTGCCAGTTGTCTCGTGCCATTTCTTCAATGCTCTCCAGAGTCATCTGGTTGCCAACCAGACCCATGCTTTCGAAAAACTCTGTGTCCATGTCGTTCAGACCCACGTCGAACACGTCAGCGTCCGCAACAACAGGCAGTTCCGTGATCGGCTCGATGGCCGGCAGTGGCAGGTCAAGCTTCTGTGCCATCGCTTCGGCCAACGTCGGCTCCTTCTCTGGCTCCTTTGCCTTGTCACTTGCACCATCGACTTCAGCCTGCTTCTTGTCAAGTTTTTGCTTGACAGAAGCGGGAATGACGTTCCTACGGATTTGATCCGATTCTTGCTTGGTAAGTTCATCTTGCTTGAGATCCTTGACAGTGAGACGAGGCTTCGCAGGTGGAGCAGCCTTTGCAGTCTGTGCTTCTGGCTTCGCATTGACATTGCCGTCCTTGTCGACATCAAGCGCTTTTGTGGCATTCTCGAGGAAGAAACCAAGTGGGTCATCAACTGGTTGGTGTTGAGCTTTGTCATGATCGTTGAGCTGAGCCTCCGTGTCAAACCCGCGGATGGAGTGTTCACAGGATGTGTCCTTGCACTTGAATTTTCTCGACTCCGCCTCGCGCTCCATGTCTGCTTTGAGCTGCTGTTGCGTCTTCTTGATCTGCTCCGGGCTCTGTTGGCCCTTGGCACTGCCGAGTGCGGGACTGGCGTTTGCGTTCGCCGGCGTGCTCGCTTGCGCTGCAGGTGTGGACACTTGATTGCCAGGTTGATTCGGCTTGCGTTTCTTTTGCGGAGGAAACTTGAGCTTGTCTTGTGTAAGGCCTGGTTGGTCTTGAGCGTACATGGGAACACCAGGACTCTGCGCTGACCAGTCAAACTTCTTGTCGTCGGTCGGTGCGGGCGGTGCGCGGGCATGAGAAGCTTTGCGCGCGTGTCCTTGTTGCGACGGCGCAGCTGCCATGGGTGGAGCCTGTGGTTGCTGGTCCTTTCCAGCAGCTCCTTTCTGTGCCTGGACGCGGAGTTGCAATTGTTTGAACTCGGTCATGTAGCCGCCGACGGCCCTCTCCATCTCTTGCAACTGCTGTTGCGTGACCGAGTAGTAGTCTCTCATGGTGGCTTGTTCGTCCTTGACGTTTTGCTGGAGTATCAACTTCGCTCGAATGATGTCCCGCAATTGCGTCTCCATGCCCCACGACATGGCCATGGGGAAAGTCGCCGACATTTGCATGATCGGCTTGTACAGCCTCTGGAGCGCCATCCGCACCTTCTCCTGGCTCTGTGGGTCCATGTTGACGGGCGGACCCTTGGGAGTGGTACTTTGTATCTCCCTCATCATGTTCTGCAGCCTCTGGCCAGCCTCCTGCCCTGACATGGCCGGAGCGGGCGCAGCTCCGCCGACTCCACCTTG
>ANSM01003902.1:0-18089 GCA_000347735.1 Cercospora canescens BHU | reverse complement strand
GTATGGACGGGCGCACGGGTTGCTGGTGGGAACAAGTGTCGTTCGCCGCCGCGAGTGAAGAAGGTTTCTTGTCGTCGGCAGTAAACACTGTCGCTGTGCTGCCGGAGATGTCGCGAGTGCAGGTGCCACAGACTGATCAAGGCAGCAGCGCGCCGGTTGCTACGTCACTAAAGTTACTGAACTTTAGCTCGTCTCTATTCACTTCACGTGCAGACATTCAAGCCCATGAGGATGATTCATCAGTCCGCCCTCCGACTACACGTGCAACCGGGCGGCAATGGCTCACGTATGGAAGCTGGAGACAGTGTACACTCCGACAAAATTGCTTCAGCACATGCCTTGGGTATCAAAGTAATTCCGCGCCAATCTTCCTTCACATGTGTGTCTTGTAGCACCGGTCGGATCTTAGCATGGCCCAATTGCTTGTGAAAAGGATCAAGTGAGTCCAAAACAGGGGACGATGGCCTCATACGAGTGAAGGACCCTTCGAGTGTAATTGCTGGAACGCCCAGACCACCAATCTTCTCCAATTTCTCCAACCTCAAGTCTCTCTCAGAACAACTCCGGCGGCACTGACCATGGCTAGCAGTCGCGCCCAACAAATCTTAGAGCAGTGAGCTCTTCCCTCTCCTTAACTCCAGGATTCACTGCTGATTCGACTCAGAATGCTGAAGAGCGGCGAGTTCGCCGCCGATTTCACCATAACTATTCAGTCAAGGACATTCGCAGTCCACCGGTCCGTCATCAACCAAGCTCTGCCCAACAGTGATCTGTGCTACTGGGTCGAAAACGACAAAAATGAATGGAATCCCAATGTTGCCGTCGACATAGCAGAAGACTTCATACGCCATAGCTATGGCCTTCAGGTACCACGCTTCCAACGCGTATTCGGCCTGGAGGCTACGATTCAGCAATGCATGGGGGTTCTACAATTGATGGATCGTGCTACAGACGTGAGTGTGGGCTTCTTGAGATCTCCTAAAAGTCTGTACTAACAGAAATTGGGCGCCAGCACGACTTTGATAATTTGATGCGCGACTGCATTGACTGGCTGCGTGGCTTTATCAAGACCACGGTAGACGAGCCCGAGATCTTGGTAGCGATTGGCGAAGAGTTCATCGGAACAAGACGCTTAGAGAATGAGCTGCGGGACATGTACCTTGACTTGCTGGAGAACATTGCAGATTCCATGGAAACTATATTGGCGGATCAGGGGGATTTGCTGCAGAGGATCGTGGAGTGCAAGGAGCTGCACCGTGACGTCTTGGCAGTGCTCGCTGAGCGATCAAACATATTGAAGTCACGTCAGAACGCGAAGAAGAATTAGAAACCAAGGGAGAGCAGTGCAGAATGATAGGCTCTGACGCGAGTTCTACAGAAGACTCATAGTGCAATACGGGGAGGTGGTCGAAGCTCAAATTCATGGTCTGAGTATGCGATATCGACCTGACTGACCGAGACCCGTCGGATCTCACACAGATCAGCTCATCAGCAGAGACGTCTCCTGGCGATTGAATGAAGCATAGTATGCAATCAATTTCTCGACATGGACCATTCGGACTCTCCCTCCACTGAAGTCAATCCTTCGTTTAACTCGCTCGTTGCAACTGAAGCGGAAGTGCAGAAGCCCGTTGGTAAACAAAGTCCAAGCTTTGCAGGCCGCGAAGCTTCACACAAAAACATTCGAGATCTCTTTCGCACTCCGATCCAATCACCCAACTTCCACTGTCACCGCACCTCGGCAACATGGCCGCGGCAAACGCTCTGAACACACTCAACCGGTAAACCCAACCCCTGTCGACGCTCTCCCGTATTTCATGTGTCAACAGCTGGCGCCACAGACACGGCCTTGAGGTGACATCGAAGAACGGAGAAGACAATGCTAACAGCGAGCGCAGCATATAGGAAGGAAGTATCCAATGGCCTGCCGATCTTATAATCGTCTGCCGTGACCAGAAAATCCTCAAGGTCCACAAGGTGATTGTTTGCGCAGGCTCGACTTACTTCGCGAATCTGTGCAAGGACCCTCCGGGCGTACGTCACTTCAAGCACACCTTCATCAATGAATACACTGCTGACCCGTGGTAGATATACACACAGGTCAGTCTACCCGAATCTAGAAATGTTATGATGGGCGTGTGCGGAACTGTGTCACGAGCACAGACGTTCGTTGTCAATGAATAGGAGGCTATCAGCAAGTTTGCTACAATGGGCCTTCCGTCATCCTTTCCGCTGCAAGGAATTCAAGGGAAGAGTCGGACAGAAGTTCGAAACAAAACATGAAGAATGACGACTTCACCAAGAATACCTAGTGCACTGTAAAGTAATCCGAATGCTTGTGATTCAAATCTGAGGAACTGATAGCGATCACATGCTAATCTCCCCGTGCATCTGCAGCTGGAAGCGAAGTGAGGGATCATGTGAACGAGCAACGGCACCCTCTCTCACTTTCAGCAACGATAAAACCTCTCGCGCGAGCCCAGCACTTTCTTTCCTTCCACATCCGACTTCGACAACCTACTTCGCCCCTTGCGCACAATGGCCACACCAGAAGATACACAGCAAGCACTAACCGCTGCCCAACACGGCCTCCAGTGCCTTCACGAGTCAGTCTCGCACATTCCCGCACTCCCTGATCAAAATGACTAATGGCGTCCAGGCTCTGGAGAACCCAGGAATATTCCGACATCAAACTCATCAGTATCGAAGGTGAAACGATGAGCGTCCACAAGAACATCATCTGCGCAGGCTGCCCTCAGCTCGCCTGGCACGTGCGAGAAAGAAATGTGGGATTATCTGTGAACTCCAACGCAGGTACCAGCGAATTGCGACTGTGGGAGCGCAAAATCGTGCTCTGGGAACTCGTCGGCTACTTGTATGGCTTCGAGTTCGGCTACAATTTCGGTGATCCGGACACATCTGTGACAGATGTGATTGATTTCTTCAAGGCTGCTCAGAGTGTAAAACGCATGCGGCTTAGAATTTGATGGGTTTGGGGTGCTAACGGCGAAGCAGTTCGAACTCGGGGGCTTCTCGGCGCAGGTAGAGACTGCGTTCTGCGAACTCTTGAGATGCTGTGACCGAATCCGATATTTCCTCATTGGAGCTGAGCTACTGGAGCATGACGAGAGGGAGGTCGTTCCGACAACCATCATCGATCTCGCAGTAGAACTGACGGCCGCAAACTTGGGCTGTATCAAGCGCAAGGAGTTGGAGTGGAACCTACTGAAGAGCTTCTCGGGCTTACTTCAGGCAGTCGAGGAGGTTGTGACTCGTGAGGAGTCCGACGATACGCCTGTTGACTAAGCCTTGCCGCGGCATCGAACAGCGTGGCGAAGTGGCTGACTGTGACGATGATTGCGCGAGTTCAGAGGATAGCAAACTCTTGCGCGATGCGGAAGGGTCTAATGTCTGCAATCGACGGGAAGCAAAGAAGCAAGCTGATCGCTACATCAGATGTGAGCTGCTCTGGACCTTGGCATTTGACCTTCGCGCGGATCCTCCTGGACGGATGGCAAGAAGGCTGCACGAAAGAATACTAACCCGCCGATTGAATGGATTATGCGCCAATACATTAATGCTGCGTGTCAGGGCATCACTACACAAAAGAGCAAAGCGGCCCACTTGCCTGGCCTAAAGTTCCGCGACACGCCTACTGGAGACTTTCGACAAGTCAAAATGACCAAGTCGTGTAGGGGAGTAGCAAAGTTTGCTAATCCCGGTCGCTTCATCAGAGAGGCTCAGCCATCGAAGAAGGCAAAGAAAGCGGAATAGAATTGGTCAATCTCATTCTCAAGCCGGATGCTGGGTCACTCAATGACTGGTCGAGGGACCTCTCAGGTTTCTTGTAGACGGGCTTCTGCATTACCTTCTCAGCGAGTTCTTCTCCATGGGCTTCTGCATTACCTTCTCAGCGAGTTCTTTTCCATGGGCTTCTGCATTACCTTCTCAGCGAGTTCTTCTCTATGGGCTTCTGCATTACCTTCTCAGCGAGTTCTTTTCCATGGGCTTCTTGTACGAAGGAGCTAGAGGCTTTTCCACGGGCTTCTTGTACGGGGAGCTAGAGACTTTTCCATGGGCTTCTGCATCACCTTCTCAGCGAGTTACGGAAGGCTTGGTTTCCCAGCGACTTCTAGATGGGCTGCTCTATCGGTTCTCTCTAGCGACTTCTGGATGGGATTCTCTATCAGTTCTCTCCAGCGACTTCTGCATGGGCTTCTGCATCAGTCTCTTAGCGAGTTGTGGAATGGCCAGTTTCTCAGCGACTTGCGGAAGGGTCAGGTTCTCATCGAGTTGTGGAATGGGCTTCTGGATCGATACAACTTTCAAGCGGTCTTCTTTCAGGCGGAGGAACGGAAGTGATTGATGCACTTTTCAAGCGGGCTTGCTCGAACACGAGTGAACGAGGAACGGGGGGTGATTGATGGAGCAGCGCAGAGATCCTTGAGCCGGGAATATTCAAATCTGCCTGAGACCAGCTGAACGCTGCTAGATTCCACATTTCCGCTCGAAGAACTCACCCAACCCCTTCTCCACATCTCTCACACTCCCATCAGCCTTCGCATCAACACAATCCCGAATCCATCCCGGTAGCTTCCTTCGAAACCTCTCATCCGCGTACCTCGCATCAAACAACAGTATACTCGCCCAATCATCTTTATGTCGGATCGCCCTCCCAATTGCCTGATTGACACTTCTCATCGTGACATTCTCTCCATGCTCTCTGCTCGCCCGACCCTTCGGCTCGCCTCTCTGCGCGGCCCGCTCTTCCAAATACTCCATCTTAGCTGTCCAGTCAGGATCCGCGTAGTTTGGAAACGGAAGACCGACAACGACGACACAGCGACCGAGATCGTTGGAGAAATTGATGCCTTCGGATAGTTTACCGCCGATGACAGAGAGGAGGAGAGCGCCGCGATCAGGGTCTTTATGAATGGCGGCGGTATAAGCTGAGAAAGGGTCTTCTTGGCTGCTTCCACGGGTATCGAAGAATAGTGGCTTGAGAGTCTCGAGTTGTGATGTGATACTTGCTGTCTTCCATGCTCGCACAACGTTATCGATATACGAGTAGCTTGGGAAGAAGACCACCATGCCTCCTTTGACAGTCGAAGCAAGCTGGAGAAGAGCTTTGCCAGCACGAAGGATGTTCTTATCTCGCGCTTTGAAAGTAAAGTCGATTGCACCTTCGTTGTCAGAAGTGATTGTTCGGACGAATAAATTGCTTGGCGGGATAAGATGGCCGCAAGAGAATGTCGTGATGTCCTTGAGGTACGGAAAGAGTTGCTGTTTGTAGTCATCCATGGGTGACATTGTGCCGCCTGCGAGAATAACGGATCGGGCGTCTTCGACGATCTCTCGAAAATGTTCGGCGGGGTCGAGCAGCATGTATTTGACCATCACTTTGTCGTCTGTTCTGTTCCACGTGAACCGGCCTTCTTTGGCAGGATTCATTAAACACGGTAAGAAATTTTGTACATGAGTGAGTGTCGGCACTTCTGCAGCAGCTTCTTGTATGGACATGTGCTTCTGCTTGCTTTCTGCTTCGACGCGGGCCAGATGTGCAATGTATCCTTCTACTTTCCTCGCCAGCTTGCTTGCACTGATGTATTGAACAAGCTTTACCAGATTGATCTGGTCAGCATTATGCTGAGCCAGAAGTGAGCTTGCGTTTGTAGTACTGCCATTGCCACCCTGCTGCCGTGCTTGACTCGTGAATTGCAACAAAGAATTGATGACCTTGATCAATTGTGTAACGTAAAACCGATTCTTATCCTTGAGTCGTTTGTTGAATTTCCGATAGTATTTCGCAAGCCCAGCTTTCGCTTGCTGGAGTTGTAGGTCGCTGATGCATGCAGAATGGATGCTCTCGACAGAGTCCATGAGATTATGGGCCTCATCAATGATGACCACATGGCCTTTAATCGAGATTTCGAGAGCTTCGCGCGCGGCCTTGTGCAACAGTAGTGGGTAGGGCAACGTAACTATCTCAGCATGACCTATGCCAGGTCGGGAGGCATAGTAGGGGCATACACCGAGCTTCGAGCCCAAGTCGGCCAACTCTTCGATGTCTCTGATTTTGGCCAGAGCGTGATCCCGAAAGTCAAAAATCACGTCCTCGTTCTCCTTCTTTGGCATATATTGGCACTTTTCATCTGCTGCCACATTCGATTGCTGCAGCTCGACGCATCGCTCATTGATTGCAGTCTGGGTGGGAAGCTTTTTCACACGAGGATTGATGCACAAGTTCTGTCGGGACCCAAGTGTGAGGTGTTTGAGCTCTTCGACTGGGTCATCGCCGCCTTTCTTGCGTTGCCCCTCTTCGGGCGGCAGTCCTGGTGGTAGGCGCACTCTTTTTAGTTCTCCGATAAATTGAGATAGCTGTGAATGAGTACGGGAACAGAAGTAGATCTTTAGCTCATCGTTGTCCTGTGCATCGTCATCATGTCTTGCACTTTTATGCAACAGGCCAAGCTTTTCCATGAGCTTCGTGCTTTCAGTGGAATCTTGCGATTGTCCACTTGCATCCTCGTCACCGCTATCGTAGTCGGCAAGCACGAATTGTTCTTCATCACCATTCTCGCTAGGTTCGTCATCTGATTTCTTCTGACGCTTAAACACTGGCCCGTCATTCGCAATGCGCTGAGCTCGCTCTCGGACCTTCTTTTCTTTCTCGCGTACAGCACTCAACCGGGCTTCAAATTCCTCTCTCATGTGTCTGATCTCGCGACTACGAGCGTCCCTTGCGGCTTCTGTCATCCACTCCGGCTCATCATCCTCGACTTCAACATTAGCCATTGCTTCATCATATGTTTTTCGTTTGTGTTCGCGCAGCCAAGTCAGCGAGCCGCATATCAAGCTCAGAGATTTGCCTGTCCCTGTTGGTGATTCGAAGATTCCGACTTTGCCATGATCTATGCAGTTGTAGACGCCTTCCATGAATTGCTGCTGGATGTCGTATGGCCGAAACGGGTGATGGAATTCTTTGACTGCCATTTTCTCTTGCATTGAGCTGCGCATGCAGCAAGAGACCTTTTGTGCAACAGCCAGTAGTGTTGCACTGATGTATGCAAACGCAGGAGAGAGATTCGAATGGTGCTCCAACCGCCTCCACAACGCGCTACGACGCGACTTTTCGTGATTTGGATCCTGAGGCATAAACATTCGTGCTTGCTCATTTGCTTCAACGATGCTTGCCCTTTCTGAAGCGCATGGAATCGCTGCTGGCGGCCTGCTGGGAGGATGACTTGGCATCAATTACCCACGTATTGAGAATCTCCTTCTTCTCGACCTTCTTGCGTTCCTTGGTCTTTGCTTCCTTGATACGACGGATGTAGCCCATGTAGATGACAACTTCAGCCACAGCGACCAGAGTGCTGCTGAAGAAAGCCAGTGCCATTCGCTGTGGTACACTCCAGCGGCGTGCTGCCATCCATACAGCCACACTCGTGCAAATTATGGAAACGAGCACATTGATGATGAGAACCATTTGTCTGTTGACGTCGGCATAAGTCACTTCGTCGATTTCATCTGCCACTGGCGATCCCATAGGCCCGAAAGACGTGGTGGCATTTGGGAAGCGCTGGCTGAACGTCTCGGGTTTCGCAACAGGATTCAGCATTCGTTCATATTGACGCTGTTCTTCTTCTTCTCTGAGTCGCTTCATTAACCGCTTATATTCATCGCTCTTGCGGGAGTCAGTATTGTCCAGGTGCATGACTGGAAATATGTGGACATACTGGCTCTGGCTTGGGCGGAGGCGGCGGCTGGTACACGTTGGCACGTCTTAAAAGCGTGTCAAGACGCCATTTTTGCGCGGCCTCGGTGGCCTGTGGAACATTCTGCACCAGAAACCTGGACACCTCTACAAGCTCATGATGCTCAATAGGGCTGCCTATTTCTGCCGTAGACAACTTCTTGCGTCGTTCCTTTGCTTCGTCGCTGTAGTCTTCATTGGCATCTTTCTGCCGCGCACAATACTCGGACAAGGCGGCTTTGGCAGCAGGCGTGATGGTAAGCAGTACCATGATCAGTAATGTCGACGATGTTTCGCAGAAATGCTGGCAACAGCTGCACCTCGAGCTCTTCTCCGGGCCAGGGTCTGTGGTCAGAACGGAGGTGAGGCCGGCGCCAGCGATCTTGAAATCATCGAAAAGCCGTGTTGGATGCGGACGACGATTTTCATGCTCCATCACAGCCACACTCGCTCACGGCTTACAGCACATCAGAACCACTAATTACGACCTGGGCCATCTTCCTGAACTCGTTCTGGCGACGTATATATGTCTGGAGCCGCAGCGGCCTTGCCGCGAACTTTTGTTGGGACTTCGACCTCAATAGCCACGCGATCTCGAGCAACGCAGCCTCGGTGTCCACAATGCTTCCGAACGATTACCTATAGAAACTTTCGTAACAGTCGGCGGAAACTGTATAATGATACGCAAAGGCGGGAACAATCCGCTGTCGCCGCA
Source organism: Cercospora canescens BHU (assembly GCA_000347735.1). NCBI lineage: Eukaryota > Fungi > Ascomycota > Dothideomycetes > Mycosphaerellales > Mycosphaerellaceae > Cercospora > Cercospora canescens. The sequence continues at coordinate 9,621 of ANSM01003902.1, read as the reverse complement.
GCGGTCTCACAGGCGAAGCAAATATTCAATGCCGCTCCGCCATCAGGCCCCATGGGCATTGACCCGTTGAGGAGCGTCGCGAAAGAGATGAAATTCATGACGGGGAACATCAGACAATTACTAGGTTCCGGACATCCCATGCTTGATACAGTCTCGAAATACTACACGCAGTCGGAAGGCAAATATGTGCGACCAATGCTCGTCCTGCTTATGTCGCAGGCAACGTCCCTATTCCCGCAACGACCCCGATCGCAGGCAAGCATACAGGAAGCAATTGATACGCCGATATCTTCTCCCTCCGTTCTAGCCGACGCAAATCCATCATCGCCCTTGACCGCCCCGAGCGCAGAGATCTCTGATTTGAACTCCGAAGATTCTGTGTTGCCATCTCAACGAAGACTGGCCGAGATCACAGAACTTATCCACACAGCCTCGCTACTTCACGACGATGTCATTGATCATTCCGACTCAAGACGAGGAAACCCGTCTGCGAACATCGAGTTCGGAAACAAAATGGCAGTATTGGCAGGGGACTTCTTGCTGGGGCGAGCATCAGTCGCGTTGGCTCGCCTTCGCGATCCAGAGGTGACTGAGTTGTTGGCGACTGTGATTGCGAATCTCGTGGAGGGAGAATTCATGCAATTGAAGAACACGGCCACCGATGAGCGAAATCCTGCGTGGAATGAAGAAACAATCACGTACTACCTCCAGAAGACGTATTTGAAGTCTGCGAGTCTGATCAGCAAGTCATGTCGCGCGGCCGCTCTGCTGGGAGAACATCCACGAGAAGTGGTCGAGGCTGCGTATCAATATGGAAAGAATCTAGGTTTGGCATTCCAGCTTGTCGATGACATGCTGGACTACACTGTCAGTGGGCAAGAGCTCGGAAAGCCAGGAGGTGCAGATCTTGAGCTAGGACTCGCCACGGCGCCGCTGCTTTTCGCGTGGAAGGACAACAAGGAACTGGGAACGTTGGTTGGACGCAAGTTCTCTGAGAAGGGGGATGCGCAGAAGGTGAGTGGAACTGTGACCCTCGTTCTCGAGTCTCTTGCTAACGCGCTACAGGCACGAGACATAGTCATGCAGAGCACCGGCATTGAGCAGACTAGAGCACTAGCGCAAGACTATGTCGACAAAGCTGCACAAGCTATAGCCGGGTTCCCGGAAAGCGAGGCCAAGGTCGGACTGCTCAACATGTGTACAAAGGTGATGTCGCGAAGAAAGTAGAACGACAGAGCGATGCAATCGCGGGCATTGTGTCCCTGGAAGTGCAGCGTATTTCACTGGGCGTTTGATCGAGAAGGTATTGAGCGGATGAGCATAGCCCAGATACGCCGGGCCTGTATATTCAGCATGTATGCATACATAACGGCCTATAGACAGTCCACTCATGGCAGAGAGAAATGGATCCTAGTCGCTGTGTATTTTATAGAGATCTGAATCATACATATGTAGCGTGTTCGGGCTAGTGTCTAGTCGCGTCGCGCCTTGCGTCACATCAGTTCGCATATGAACCAAGCTCCTTTCCCTTCCATCATCGCACCTCCCATCGCAGTCGAGATGCACCTCGCCGACCTGGAGACTTGAGCAGGCCTCAAGCAATGTACTCATGACAGCAGCAATGATAGTGACGAGACAATGTACGACTGAGACTGGAATCACCTGAGCAGAGTACTAACACCACATCAGGATCGAAGCCTCCACTCGTCTCCGACGAGCCATTCTCCTCAACGACGTCCTCCTCGTGCAGCGCATTATCCGCAATAATCCCCAACTCCTTCAGAACCCCGATTTTGCCGATAAATCGAATACTTCGCTCCACCTTGCCGCCTCCCATGGCTTCCCGGAAATATGCTCTCTTCTCATTTCCCTCGGTCACGACGCGAACGAGATCTCTCGCAACAGCGACCATGACACTCCGCTGATGCTTGCCGCAAAGAATGGCAACTACGAAGTCGGCACGCTTCTCGCGAAGCAATTTCCGCGATGTATCCCATTCTACAATAAGCAAGGCATGGACGCTCTGGCGCTGGCAGCTCAGTGTCCGGGCTCAACCAGTCTGATCCCAATCTTATTGGAAGACGAAAGCTTCCCCGCGAGAGCCGATGTGCAGGATATCGACGGCAACACGCCATTACATCACGCGAGCGCGAGCGGGAGTTTGAAGGCGTTGAGAATTCTCCTTGGTGCGGGCGCGAACCCGCTGGCGAAGAATAATCACGATTGGACTCCGCTGGCGTACTCGCAGACTGTGGCTGCAGAGGTGTATTTCAAGAATCTGATTCAGGAAATGGAGAAGAGGCGGCAAGAAGGGGCGAGGGCGAGCGAGGAGTTGTTCAGGAAGAAAATGGCTGCGGCGGGTGGAGGGGTACGGCTTGTTTCGAAGCAGGAGCAGGAGGAGGGGGCAATGGGAGATGGGGAGGATGAACAGATCATTGATGATGCGCTGAAGAGGCACTGGAGCCCGGTTGATAGGAGACGGCCGGGTACACCTGGTGGTGGAACGCCAGTGATGAGACATGAATGGGGAAGTCCGCCATTGCTAGGGCATATGCGAACGAGGAGCGGAGATGGGAGGTCGAGGGCTGAGAGCGGATGAAGCAGCAGCTGGACCAGATGAAGACTGACTCACATTGAGAGATGCTCTTGAGCATGCTGAACAGTCAATGGCAAAGTCTGTCTCGTGGGTTTGATTCCGCTGCTGTTCGAGAACGTACGAACGTCGACCTACAGAAGAGGATTCTGGGAGCAGCGCTAATTGCACGAGCAACTACTTCCAAGATGGCTACAGCCTGCAAAGGGAGCGAACATGCCCGGAGAACCATGGCCATACCTGCAATACTGCAACAATAGGTTCCTCTCGAAGGGCTGGTGTCCACATCACATCACCCGCAGAAGTTTGATGTCGAGGCAGCAGGAATATGTCGTTCTTGCCGAGACTAGTGAACACGCTTCACACTATTGATCACGATCCGAAAACATTGTGGCAATCTGATCACCTTGATGGACCGTCAGATCCCACCTCGCGTTTCCTTGTCGAGCTCATTGGTTGGCAAATGACGAATCTAGCGAGTCTGCATGCGATCGTACCACCCCACCCCACGTGACAAGTCTTGGACAGTGGTCCCGCCGACTGCACTCATGCACTCATCGATAATGGATGAGTATAAATTTGGCCGATATCCTCGCTTCATCGTATTGTTGCAACATACTGCATCACATGCGCAGGACACTGCAGAGAATGGCTTCTATCACAGCGACATGGAAGAAGCTCGCCGCAGCGGAACCACTTCAACGCTCATCACACAACATCAACGCTGTCGGGCACTCAATCTATATTTTCGGCGGCGAACTCAAACCAAGGGAGCCGAGAGACAATGATCTTCACAAGCTTGATCTCAATGGTACATAGCTTCCTGTCAACGCAAGCTTGGCACAAAGTAACAATGGACAGGCTCTTCATCCGTCCAATCAATGAAAGCACCCGAAAACGCACCATTGCCTCGCGTGGGCTCCGCGAGTGCCACGGTCGGCGACACGATATACTTCTTCTCTGGTCGAGGAGGTCCAGATATGGCTCCCGTCAATGAAAACGGGGCCATCTGGGCTCTGGACACCAAATCTGGCCAATGGACCTTGATTCGTCCATCATCCGCGACTTATCCAGAAGCACGAAGCTATCACACTACTGCGTCGGATGGCAAGGAGACCATTTTCGTGCATGCGGGTTGTCCGGAGAAAGGGCGTTTGTCGGATCTCTGGGCATTCAGCATATCGAAGAAAGAATGGAAACAACTTGCTTCAGCTCCTGACCCACCACGAGGCGGCACATCGATTGCTTGGGCGGACGGAAAACTGTATCGCATTAATGGTTTCGATGGAAACCAGGAAGTCGGTGGCGCTCTTGACGTCTACGATCCCGCTGCTGACAGCTGGAGCACAATCGCGTTCAAGGCAGATGGAAGGGAAGGGCCAGGCGCGAGAAGTGTTGCGGCTTTACTGCCTGTCAGAATTAGCGGAAGCACGAATCTTGTGACGTTGTTCGGTGAGAGCGATCCAAGTTCATTAGGCCATCAAGGAGCTGGCAAGATGTTGTCCGATATTTGGGCATACTCTCTCGATAAGGGCGCTTGGACGGCCATTGATGCAAAGTCCAGCGAAGGCACGCCGGATGCTAGAGGGTGGTTCGATGCTGACGTTGTGACTGTCGAGGGTAAAGATAGTGTTGCTGTCGCAGGGGGTTTAGGGGAGAGCAACGAGCGACTGAATGATCTGTGGGTACTCAGCTTCTAGACGTGTTGACAATCAACGTGCAAAAGCAATAGATCAGTATCAGTACATTGGAGACCTGTTCGGCAAGTATCGGGGTTAGCTTCAAAATCACACACCCCGCTCTACATCATCTGTGCCCCACTACTGCGTAAGCATCCATGCTTTACCACCATACCCGTGGCCATTGTCAAGAATCTAGAAACTGATTTATGTCCCATCGACACTCCGCCAGACTTTGCAATATTTCTCACGATCTCAATCCTGAAACAGCCATGACGAACATGCGAGCAGTAGGTAAGTGACGTCTCGCTCTCAACCTCACAGAATTCGATCATAACATCACCCAGACATCAAAGATGGCAAAGGACCTCTTGAAAACCTCTACATCAACGACCAAACTCCGCTCCCTCAACCCACCGACTCACAAGCCCTTGTCAAAGTAAAAGCCTTCGGCCTCAACCGCATGGACATCCTCCAACGCGAAGGCCGCTACCCCGTCCCACCCCAAGCCCCCAAAACCCTCGGCGTAGAATTCAGCGGCACAATCGAAACCGTCTCCCCCTCCAACAAAGAAGGCTTCCGCCCCGGCGACGCCGTCTTCGGGCTCGCCTACGGAGGCGCCTACGCCGAATACATCGCCGTCTCAACCCACATGCTCATCCACAAGCCGTCCGAACTCAGCTGGGAAGAATGCGCCGGCATCCCCGAAACCTGGATCACTGCCACACAAGCCCTGTATCTCATTGGCGAATTCGCCCCCGGGAAATCCATCCTCTGGCACGCGGGCGCCAGCTCCGTCTCCATCGCCGGCCAGCAACTGAGCAAAGTCAACGGCGCCTCGGCCATTTTCGCCACGGCGCGCTCGGATGAGAAATGCGAGTTTTGCGTGCAGAAACTTGGGGCCACGCAGGCGTGGAATACGACCAAGACGGAGAATTGGAGCGATGAGGTGAAGAAGGCTACGGGAGGGAAGGGAGTAGATATCATTGTCGATTTTATCGGACCGACGACGTTTGCGGGGAATTTGGATGCGGCGGCAAAGGATGGGAGGATTGTTAATTTGGCGACGTTGGGAGGGATGAAGTTGCAGGATACGAATGCGAATTTTGGGAATTTCGTGGCGAAGAGGTTGAGGTAGTAAGTGTTTCCCACGAGCTGAAGAGGACGACTCTTGTCGAAAGGAATGCTGACATGTCGATCTAGTGAGGGTTCCAGTTTGAGGAGCAGAGACGAGGACTATCAGGGGAAATTGAGGGATCAATTGGTTGAGCATGCTTTACCGATGTTCAAGGATGGCAGGTTGAAGAGTATCATTGAGAAGGTGTATCCGTGGGAGCAAATCCAAGAGGCACATCGACAAATGGAGTCGAATCAGACAATGGGAAAACTGATATGTCGGATCGATTAGATGTTGCTTGGTCAAGAAAAGGCTCTTGCACATCAATGAATATTGACTTGATTAAATTTGATTGTTCCCATGTTCCGCATCGTGGCAGCCTCCTGCACGCTCCTTCGTGTTCTGCCCAGAGCGTCTTCCCACCCATTCATGACATCTTCAGGTACTCCTTCGTTATCATCCAGCACCCACGCCATCCAGTTCACCACACTGACAGCTTTATCCAGATCTCTTTCTTCCACGAGTACAGCTTTGAGATACGCAATCAGTGCATCGACATCCTCAGAGTAAGGCGGTTCATCACTAAACTCTTTGAACCATGCACTTACGGCATTCCGCAACTCAGGTAGTGTACTCAGCTTCTGGCTCGTGAATGTCGGTTGCAGCGGACGAGGGGGCAGGACAAATCGTCGGGTCCTGGTGCGTCCCTCCACGACACCTCTCTTTCTTGCGCGAGCGTTCTTCGATCGTTGATGTAGAGAAGTGCATATGCCTCCGTGGCGCTGAAGCCGCTCTCGCCTCTGTTGCGCGAGGATTTCCTGACGCAATTCCTCCGGAAGAGCCGCAAGAACCTCCGGATCAAACTCCTCGGGTTCTGCAGCTCCATTGGCACCAGACGCTACTGGTAAAGAGACAAAGTTCGATTGGGTCAGTGTAGAGTGCTCGTTGGCGACGCTTCGCAGGCGCGAAGTCAGGTTCTTCGCACCTCTTGGCCGTCCCCGACCTCGTTTGGCTGGAGCTGCTGGTGGCAGAGTTCGTGTCTTTCGAGGTGACTGTGGCAACACAGCTTGGTCACCTCGTCTGATAGGACCGGCTTGGGGCTTTCTGTAGTAACCCAACACTTCAGCTCGAAGGTCTTCAGGCAATGCCTCGAGAATACTTGGGTCGAGTTGTGACTGAGGAGGAATAAATGAGGCAGGCGACTGTGCCCTCGACGAAGAAGCAGAGTCGCTCGCATCAGCAAGTCTTAATTTTGGTATGTGTTCAGGCTCCGCAGGAGCTTCATCTGCCTTCTCAACGGGAGCTTTCGCAGGAGGTTGTCGTGCAAGTCTAGCTCTGATATCCTCAGGCAATTCGGCGAGTACAGCAGGATCAACTTGAGTGGGCAACACAAACTGTGTGCCCAAGATGTTCAGCGGCTTCTTCGTAGGCGTGCCAGGAGCGACTGGCCGGAATGCGGCACTGGGTCTGTTTGCATCCGCGATACGTTCCTTTGGAGGTGTGTGGCCTTCATCTTGAATCGGGTCGTCCTTGGACACTGTTCTTGGGAATCTGGGAAGGGGCTTCGAAGGGCCAGCCTTGAACTGTAGACGACGCTGACTGCCTTGATCAGCACCATCGGCCCCAACTTTAATCGGTTCGAGCTTCTGCATCTGAATTCCGATGCCTCGCAGCTCGCCAGGCGAAATGCCAAACGATTTCATCATGGCAACAGTCTCCTTTGTGATGATGGCTTGATCGTTCGTAGCAACACCAAGCTGAAGACTCTTGTTGAAGACATCGCATTTTCCATGGCCTAAATGTTTCGGGGGATCCAGAGGAGCATCTGCAGCGCGCTTCATGACCTTCATCGTTAACTGCCGGCCCTTGACCCTCTCTTTGACCAAGCGCTTATGAAGCTCGCCGGACAGGCCATTCATGAATTCATCGACTTGATCTTGGTTCTCGAAGCGCACGCCCCAATTGACCTCCGCCGAGACGGATTTCCGTATAACCTGGTCACCGACTTCTGCCTTGTCAATGCCACGGGCGTACTCGTATATCTTCTCGCCAGTCTTCGGTCCAAGTGTATTGATCAGCTTCTCCTTCGACGTCTCGCGTATGTCTTTGACCAATTTTATGCCGATCTCTTCAAGTTTTCCACCAATGCTCCAAGCCACGCCAGGCAATTTCTGGACTTCCAATTCACCAATAAAATCGAGCACTTCTTCGGGTTTGAGCTGATACTGCCCGGCTGGCTTTGCCTTTCTCAAAGCGACCTTCGCTTGCAAAATATTGGATCCAATTCCGACTGATACTGCGCAGCCAGTCTTCTGGAACACCTCATCTCGGAGTCTTTGTGCAATCGAATCAGCAACGCTTTGCTCCCGATGCACATCACCTTCCGACCGATTGATGCCGTCTGTGCCACTTTCGGCAAAGCAAATAACGCTGATGTCCACGAGAGCTTCGTCAATGCTTACGCTCTGCACAAGGCCGCCCGTCACCATGATTGCATCATAGAACTTGCGACTGGCATCTTCGTAGCCGGGGAAGTCGTAGGGCAAAATTTTCAGATTTGGGCAGAGCTCTTGTGCTCGTCTCATCCACATGCCATTGCTGACGCCAAACTTCCGCGCTGGGTAATTGCAGCTTGCGATTTCCGAACCTGAGCCGCCACCATGAGCAACAGCAGCGGGCTTATCTTTGTACTGAGGATACTTCTTGAGCGAGATTGCGGCGAAGAAGCTGTCGAAGTCAACGTGCATGACATATCTCCGTTGTGCGGGCTGTCTCTTTTGCCTGGCCTTTTGCGACGACGTCCTTTCGGCTGCGAGTGCCTGCAGCTGAGACTTGAGATCTGCTTTCCAGGTCGACAGATGATGAAGTCGAGATTCGCGGTAATACTGATCGAGGAAGTCGGGATGTACCACGGTGGACTTTCTGATCTTCGGGTCAGATAGGATCAGCGCATTGTGCTCTTCCGCAGTCATTGCAGCAAGTTTAGATGGCGAGATGTTCTTCAGGACTTCAGAATTACGTATCAACGAATGAGAATAATCTGGCTCTTGGGATCCTTCACGAGGTCGAAAGGCCGACTGCGGCTCCGGCGGTGGCTCCGGCTCGATGGCAGTAAGGCTTCTTGAATTGCTCTCAACCTTCTTATCATCCTCAGGTGGCAGCGGTGGGCTGGTAGGAGGAGGCGTCTGAGGCGCAGCGACAGATTCTTGCTCCTCATTTCTACTGTCACGATTCGCCACCACCTGATCGGCTTCTTGCAGCGCCTGCTCGATGGAGCTCGTTATCTCTGGCAATCCATACTCATCGTCTTCAATATCTTCAATTTCAGGTGTCATTGTCTGTGTGAGGATCGGCGGTCTTCGTGGCGCAGAGGACTGTGACGCTCGAAACTGGCTCGTATACCAACTTGCATCTGTTTGTTCGCGGTAGCCTTGAGTCCTACGATTGGCTTGGCTGACGACTTGGCCATTCTCAGATCCGAGAACTTTCTGTCCAACACCCTCGTCCACAACTCGATAGGCGTCCCATGGCAGCAACTTTCCAGCCTTGATGCTGTCCACAACCCAGGCCGGTTTGACAATCCGATACCGCCTAAAATCTTCCTTCTTCTTGGGGGTAAGATTGCTCGCAATGATATGCGTCACCATGGTCTTGCCGTCCAGATATTGAATAAAGCCTCCTCCGTGCTGAACAATCATTGTATGAAGATCATTGAGCGAAGGCTGCGTATAGCCATTTACATGGCATACCACGCCCTTGAAGATTTGGGGCTTGTCCTTGGACTGTGCTCTCAGATCTGCATCTAGATTCTGGAGCTTGATCTTCTTCCGGCGGAAATAATCACTGAACCCTCCGAACTTGGAAGGCTCATACTCTTCGCCTGTCTCGTCCGCAAATTCGTGCTGTTCGATGCGTTTCCGCACCAGTTTGCTCTTTTGCTCCAGCCGTGAGCCCATGGTGCTGCGTACCGGGCATGGTGGCTGCCTGGGTTATCGCATGTGGCGACAGAGCGACTCGAAGTGACAGCAGAGGATAATCAAGGAATATATGCTGTGCACTGCGACTTTTAGGGGACGGAATGATGGCAGACTGGGCGCCGAAAGGTCCAGAAAGTCGTTCGCAGATGCAGTCCCTTTGTCCGTGTGAAGTCGCGTGGCAGACGCGCTGCGAGGTGCTGACGTCGACCAGGGTTCGCGCGGTGAGGATCGCTTCTCGGCCCGATCGCGCCGGAG
>ANSM01003899.1:0-13627 GCA_000347735.1 Cercospora canescens BHU | reverse complement strand
AAGATTGACCACCAGCAGCAGCAGCGGCTCCACGAGCGCGCGCCCGCCGCCGCCATGTCTGACGGTAACTCTCTCCACGTTCACCCATTTCGTTGGCGGTTTGCTGACATAGACTTGACAGCCGATTTCGACAAAGTGCGGCAGGCACAGATCGAGCGGAATGCAGGGAAGAAAGGCTTCAAGGACGCCTCCAGCCAGCGCACTAACAACAACAAGGGCGTTTCCCTCACCGAAAACTTCGACAAGGAGCTTTATGGAAATGACTCAGGCGACAAGTTTGCCGGCTACAACACCACCATTGATGCCAACGATGACGAGCACATGGAGGACGCTGATGATGGCGAAAGCGGCCGTCTGGTCGGGCAGTACACCGCGACCGCTGCTCAGATAGGAGAATGGGCGCACGGCGAAACCGCCGAGGACGACATCTTGCAGAGTCGCGAAAAGCAAGCGCAAATCGCGAGCCGAGAGAGCGACTATCAAAAGCGCCGATTCCAGCGAGGACTCGACGGAGATGGCGAGAAAACCTACAAGGAGGTGATGGCGGAGCGGGAGCTGGAGCGCGAGGAGCAGAGGGTGCGCAAGCTCATCGAGGAGCAGAACAAGGAGAAGATTGCCAACGGCGGCGACGATGCGATGGAAGGTGTTGAGGGACGACCCACACTCAAGGACAAGACGCCTGAGGCAGAGGACAAGCCGAAGCGAGCGAGGAAGAGACGTTGGGACACATCAGGTGAAAGCGCAGAGACCAATGGCGACACACAGACCAATGGATCGAACGGCACGAATGGACATACGACAAACGGAGAGACCGCAGTCAAGAAATCGCGATGGGATTCAACACCAGCACCTGATGGAGAATCAGCACCTAAGAAGCGGTCCAGGTGGGACCTGGTGTCGGCGGGAAGCGGCGGTGGCGGACAGACCAACGGTGCAGCGGATGCAGCGCCAGCAGGACCTGTGGTGGCATTTGGCACAGATGCATCAGGCCGCAACGCACCGTTGTCCGATGAAGAGCTGGACGAGATGCTGCCGAGTGAAGGCTACAAGATCCTCACCCCCCCTCTGGGCTACGAACCTCTCCGAGCACCCTCGAAACGAGTTGCACCAGCAGCCACGCCTGCGACCGGCGGCTTCATGAATCAGGAACCAGTTGATCCGCGATCAATGGGCAAGCAACTGCCATCTGAGATTCCAGGCGTTGGAGACCTGCAATTTTTCAAAGCCGAGGACATGGCATACTTTGGCAAGCTTGTCGATGGTGCCGACGAGAATGATCTCAGCGTGGAGGAACTCAAACAGCGCAAAATCATGCGACTGCTGTTGAAAGTCAAGAATGGTACGCCACCAATGCGAAAGACCGCACTACGTCAACTCACAGACAATGCACGAAGTTTTGGTGCCGGGCCGCTTTTCGACCAGATCCTGCCCCTGCTGATGGAGAAGAGTCTGGAGGACCAAGAGCGCCACTTGCTCGTCAAGGTCATCGATCGTGTTCTGTACAAGCTTGATGATCTTGTCAGACCGTATGTGCACAAAATCTTGGTGGTCATTGAGCCGCTTCTCATCGACCAAGACTACTATGCTCGTGTGGAAGGTCGCGAAATCATCTCCAATCTCGCCAAAGCCGCCGGGTTGGCTACCATGATCAGTACGATGCGGCCAGATATCGATCATGTCGACGAATACGTGCGAAACACGACAGCTCGCGCATTCGCCGTCGTTGCTTCAGCGCTCGGCATCCCGACCCTCTTGCCATTCCTGAAAGCTGTGTGCAAGAGTAAGAAATCGTGGCAAGCTCGCCACACCGGTGTCAAAATCATTCAGCAGATTCCCATCCTCATGGGTTGTGCTGTACTCCCCCACCTCAAAGGCTTGGTGGACTGTATTGGCGAGAACCTCAACGATGAACAAGCAAAGGTGCGAACAGTCACCTCGCTCGCTCTTGCAGCACTTGCGGAGGCATCGAATCCTTTTGGTATCGAGAGCTTCGATGACATCCTCAACCCACTCTGGACTGGAGCACGCAAGCAGCGTGGTAAAGGCTTGGCTGGGTTCCTGAAGGCCGTCGGTTACATTATTCCCCTCATGGACGAAGAATACGGCAACTATTACACCAGTCAAATCATGGAGATCCTCATCCGAGAATTCCAGTCGCCAGATGAGGAAATGAAGAAGGTCGTGCTCAAAGTCATCAGTCAATGTGCTGGTGGCGCGGGTGTGACGGCCACATATCTCAAAGAGCATGTGCTAAATGAATTCTTCAAGTTCTTCTGGGTTCGTCGAATGGCCCTCGACAAGCGAAATTACAAGCAGGTCGTTGAGACAACAGTCGACTTGGGCCAAAAGGTCGGCGTTGGCGAGATCGTCGAACGAATTGTTGGCAATCTCAAAGATGAGAGCGAAGCTTATCGCAAGATGACAGTCGAGACGATCGAGAAGGTCATCTCCGCTATGGGCGCGGCTGACATCAACGAGCGTCTCGAAGAGCGACTTGTCGATGGTATCCTCCACTCCTTCCAGGAGCAAAGTGTCGAGGACGTCGTTCTGCTCAACGGCTTTGGTACAGTCGTCAACTCTCTTGGAACGCGGTGCAAGCCGTACTTGCCACAGATCGTGAGTACCATTCTCTGGAGACTGAACAACAAGTCTGCCACAGTCCGACAGCAAGCGGCAGACCTCATCACTCGAATCGCTATTGTTTTAAAGCAATGTGATGAGGACGTCTTACTTGGCAAGCTGGGATCCGTCTTGTACGAATACCTCGGAGAAGAGTATCCCGAAGTGCTCGGCAGTATTCTGGGTGCTATGAGGAGCATCGTTACCGTTGTCGGCATCAGTAGCATGCAGCCCCCTATTAAGGATCTGCTACCGCGACTGACGCCCATCCTACGGAACAGGCACGAAAAGGTGCAGGAGAACACGATTGATCTAGTGGGACGTATCGCCGATCGTGGCCCAGAGTCAGTCAACGCCCGTGAATGGATGCGGATCTGCTTCGAGCTCCTCGACATGCTCAAGGCGCACAAGAAGGGAATTCGACGAGCTGCGAACAACACATTCGGCTTCATCGCTAAGGCAATTGGACCACAGGACGTGCTTGCAACACTATTGAACAACTTGCGCGTTCAGGAGCGTCAATCCCGTGTCTGCACCGCTGTCGCCATCGGTATCGTGGCCGAGACCTGTGCTCCTTTCACTGTGCTGCCAGCTCTGATGAATGAATACCGCGTTCCGGAACTGAACGTGCAGAATGGTGTTCTGAAGTCACTGTCCTTCCTCTTCGAGTACATTGGTGAAATGGCCAAAGACTATGTCTACGCTGTCACACCCCTCCTCGAAGATGCCCTGATCGATCGCGATCAAGTGCATCGTCAAACTGCCGCTAGTGTCGTCAAGCACATCGCACTTGGCGTGGTAGGTCTAGGGTGCGAAGATGCCATGCTGCATCTGCTCAACCTGCTCTATCCGAATTTGTTCGAGACCAGCCCTCACGTTATCGATCGCGTAATCGAAGCTATCGATGCCATTCGCCTCGCAGTGGGCACTGGCGCGGTCATGAATTACGTCTGGGCAGGCCTTTTCCATCCGGCGAGAAAAGTACGAGTGCCGTACTGGAGGCTCTACAATGACGCGTATGTGCAGAGCGCGGACGCCATGGTGCCTTACTACCCAGCCATCGAAGACGAGAAGCTGGTACGGCATGAGTTGATGGTTGTCTTGTAGGTTGCCGCACACCACGAGCGTGATTAAATGTGAAGAGGATCAGATGGCACCCAGCTGCGGCGAAGCGACAGCAATCATTCCCGGGCACCATGCAACAAATGCATGATCATGTGCACATCTGGAGTGTGAAGGCGGTGCCTGTTTGCGCTGACCTGATTGTAGCTAATAAATGACAATGCAATGAAACTATTGAGAAACGAATACTTCATTGTTTCCAACATGACATTGTTTGCTCTGATTCAATTCAACTCGCTCGTTCACGCTACTGGCTCGAGCCATTTGCTTTCCTTCTTACCCATCGCACTTCTAGTTTCCAGTCCCAAAGCCATGGCAGTGCCCGTCAGCGACCCCTGGTTCGACCTCATCAACTCTCATGACCCGTCCACCATCCTCGACGACATCTCCAGTCAACTCCACCTGACTCCCGCAGCAGCACGGCCTTTTCATCTCCTGGTCTGGAAGCATGTCAACGAGAACTTCGTCAATTCACCACATGCCTTCAACGCTGTCGCCTTTGTGCAGAGTGCTCCGCCACAGGCTGGGCTTCCGTTGCAACTACTGCCTCTTGTGGATGCGTTTCTCAACATGTACGGAGCAATTCTGTGGCCGGATTTGAAGTACGAGGACGAGTTTGGGGATGTAGGAAGGAGGCATTTGAAAAGAGAGGGGGACTCAAGGTATGCCAGATTGGGGTACTGGGACCTGGAAGAGTTGAAGGAGGGCAGGAGGATGGTGGTGAGATTGGGTGAGCCTTTTTTGAGTTTGCATGGAGCCGGAATAGGAGGAGACGTGGGAAGGGCTTGGACAAAGTTGGGGAAGCTGATGCAGGTGAGTATTTCCACCGAGAGAGCTCAATTGGCGAAGCAGCTAATTGTTCCTGCGTGTGATCCAGATCTATGTCCTCGCTATGCTCAGGCAGGATTGGCAAATGAGAGCGAAGTTGGAGGAAGATGCTACGAGAATGCACACCGAGGAGTTGCTGGAAACGATTACAAACAAGAGAATCGGCGGATCTTTTGATGATGGTGGCAACAAGAAGACAAATTCTTTTGCGCGACCGTCACGCAAGGCAGCTCGGATATCCGTCTACGGGGAATGGTTACGACCCGATCAATTCTCAGGCATTTCTCAAGATCCTCACGTGGGTACGACCTCCGAATTGCGTTACTATCAAGGACCACAGCAATTCAGCCAAGCTTCCATGCTGCCACCGCAGCAGACTCTGACTGTGCCCACGAATCCCTGGCCAGGGCCTCACACACACTTTCAGCAGAATGCATTGCCTCCTCGGGTCGTCTTACCTCACCAAAGCGCTCTACAATTCCAACGACGACAGGATGGTCTATATCTTTGCTCACCCAACAGCCCCCGAAATCGCGACCAAGGACGGTCATCGCCCCCTTCTCAACTCCAGCCTGCATACCCAGCTGGCACAGTTCACGGAGTTCCGATACTGCGGCCTGCACCACGAGGTCGGAAAGTGAAGCGTATCACCAACGGTCAACGAGTACTCAGGAGAGGTTTCACAAACAAAGGCGCTGGGCGTGGCGGCCTTGGAGAGTGTGTAGGGGCCGCGAACGAAACACAAAGAAAGATCGACGCGACTGAGAGCTCTAGTCATGGACTACAAAACGGCAAAGTCACCGAGCAGCAGCGTGGTCGTCTGGAGACTTTGTGGGAACAAGGAGGCAAAGGACGACGATTGAGTGAACAGAGCAGTAAGACAATTTGAGGGGACCCGGAAGGCTTCGCTCTTGATTTGCCTCAGGTCCGAGAATGCCTCAGAATATGTACAGTTCTCCCTGTCCTTCGTCGTCGTTCTCACCTGCTCTCTGTACAGGTCGTCAAAATAGGAATCCTACTGCACACCTTTCGAGACCATGTCTGGTTCGTCATCATCTGCTCCACTCTCTTTCATCAATTTCTTATCTGGACCCGCCCACTTGATTTCATATGTATCAATACCATCGTGGCTACCTTGCCAGTCATGTTTATGCAGCCCAAAGCCTTCTGCTTCGGGCTGAGGAATGCGAGGGAAGATGCCCATCTTGAGCACAACTTTGCCCGGATAAAGCTTTGTTTCAGATTTGATCGGGCTGACGAATGGAGAGTGAATGTTAGCGGCTAGGCCAAGTGCCCGAGAACAATATGGTTGACGAGGGAGGAGAAATGGCGACACACTTCCCGTCTGTACTACAGAACGTCCTGTATACGGCATTCCCGCTCAATGTTGCGTAGTCTTCATATGTCTTTAATGTCCCATCTTTGTCTTCGATTGACACTTTCTCTTCCTCAATAAGCAAGTTGCTTGCGACGTAGGAGCCGGCGACTTTTCGGCAATTGGCACAGTGGCAGAGATGGCCTCGTCGTTTAGTGAAGAGCTCATTATCGGTGATGGTGACGGTCACGCTACCGCAGAGGCATGTTCCGACTAGCTTTTCTGAGAATTCAGATACGTCGTGTGCTTTGGGGTCGCCGGTTGGTTGGTTAGGCATTTTCGAGACTGTATGTTAGGTGATGGAGGGACGGAATTAGGAGGCGTTCAACAGGAAGAGGGCGGAGGAAACAGAAGATATACGAAGGCTGGATGAGAGAAGAAAGGAGGATGCCATTACTCGGGGCAAGATAGCTTTGACGTAGGTGAAGCTCTAGACTCGCATGACTCCGCACGTAATTGTGTTGGGTCTTCTCGCGCACATATTCTCGAACTTGGTGACAATTCCGGTGCAGCTCCAGGAAAAATCCATTGCTGTGCATGTGGAGCGATAGGTGAAGTTGGCGACATGAAGTCTGAAACGGACTGTGGTGCTGCTGTTATAGACATCCACGCAATAATGGAGACCATGATGGGCTGCATCCGATCAACGGTATGTTGTCATCGTGCTGCACAGGGAGGTAGTCGGGATCGGAGCTTCTCACGTGATCGTGTGGTTTTCGCGATGGCTGACGCGACAGCAACGCGCTTCCCACCTGCAATTGCCACTTCATGCCATACTTCAATTCCAACGACAAACACTTCGAGCTCGACGAGATGAGACATGCCGCACAGTGACGACTTTGGGATCGATGATGATGACACAGTATTTCTCATAGCTGCTACACAGGCAGAAGCGCCACCGGCTCACGATTTTGAGCCATCTTCCCGGCCCACCAAGCGACGGCGAGTAAGCCAGGATGGTCTATCCAAAATCTATGGAGCCAGCGATGACGAATTTGAGTGGCCCGATACGGGGCAAGCGGCAAACTGCCCGCCCGGAGTGTCTACGAACCTACACAGCACTGCCAATGGTTTCACGCAACTCACAAATGTGGCCAGCGATGAGATTGAAGACAACCCATATCTACCTGGCGAACTTCCCGGTGATCTGCAGGAAGTCTCCCGGGCGAGTCGTTTCAAGATCCACGTTCCTGAGCAAGGAGGCAGATTTCCAGATATGATCTACACCCAAACACAGCATGGACTTGATGAGCGGCCGGAGGCGTTCAGAGGTGCCGTATGGAAACGACCAAAACCACCGGTCCCTCTACCGTTTCCAGAGAAGCGCATTAACTCTTCCGACGGAGCTGCTCGTATCAAGGCCGCAACTGCCAATAGCATTGGGAACTACTTTCAATCGGTCCCTGGTCGAGTCCGTGCCCCTGTCCCTGAAGACGATGCAACAATGGCTGCTCGTCTACAAGCAGAGGAAGATGAACTGGCGAGACGACGCTATGCAAAGCAACACGTGGGCACAGGAACTCAAGCCACTTTCGATGCCACACAGGATTTAGCAGATCTACCTGAAGATGCATTCTCCTCCTCTTCGCCCGAAAAATCACCCAAACACAATGGTGTGATCGAGTTGTCCTCACAGCTGGATGGTTCTCAAGCACCTCGCCCAGCTAATCTACGTGGACCACAAAATGGGCTCAAGCAGATGACGATCTTCGGGCAGCCTGCGACACAGGATCTCAGCGCCTCCCAAGCAGCACAGAAAAGGCATGCCTGGCCTTTGGCGAGTCGTGATGAGAAACCAACCCACCATAAACTCGATGAAAAAGCGATGGCTACCTGGGTCTATCCCACAAATATCGGCAGTATACGTGACTATCAATACAATATTGTGTCACGCAGTCTGTTTCACAACACCCTAGTAGCCTTGCCGACAGGTCTTGGGAAAACCTTTATTGCAGCTACGGTCATGCTGAACTACTATCGCTGGACGAAAGATGCACAGATCGTCTTCATGGCGCCCACGAAGCCTCTGATTGCTCAGCAGATGGATGCATGCTATGGCATCGTCGGAATACCAAAGGGAGATACAGTTCTCATGACTGGCGAGACGACTCCGGCAGCTCGAGCTGATCAATGGCTGGAGAAACGAGTATTCTTCATGACACCACAGACAGTCATCAACGATCTCAAAACTGGCATATGTGATCCAAAGAAATTTGTGCTCATCGTGGTCGACGAGGCGCACAAAGCGACTGGGGCATATGCTTACACTGAAGTGGTTCAATTCTTGCGTCGTTTCAACAGTAGCTTCCGTGTACTAGCCCTTACTGCTACGCCTGGCTCCACGACTGAGGCCGTTCAAGCTGTCATCGACAATCTTGGCATTGCGCGTGTTGAGCTTCGTACTGAGAGCTCACTCGACATCAGGCAATACACTCACGACAAGCACACTGATACCCAAGTCTTTGACTTCAGCCCTGAGCAGGAGTTGATCATGGAGCTGTTCGCTAAGACTTTGAGACCCCTGCTTGATAAGATTCGTGGACAGAATGCATACTGGTCTAATGACCCACTGGCACTTACTGCCTATGGTCTCACACAGGCTCGCGCAAAATGGACGCAGTCTGATGCTGGCCGGAAAGCACCAATGCCCATCAAGGGCATGATGAACGCTGCGTTCAACGTATTGTCCAGCCTTGCTCATAGTATCGGGCTGCTCAAACATCACGGCATAGGCCCTTTCTACTCCTGCGTGCTCAACTTTCAGCGAGAGGTGGAGAGTGGTGCCCAAAAAGGCAAAACCGCTTCTAATATAGTCCAAGACCAGAACTTCTCCAAAATGATGAGCACGATCCGGACATGGACGAATAACGCAGATTTTATTGGCCACCCGAAGCTCGAGTATCTCCGCGAAATTGTACTGAACCATTTCCTAGATGCTGGCGAGGGCAGGCAAGGCAGGGATGTACCACCGAGCGCAACCCGCATAATGATCTTCGCCAGTTACAGAGACAGCACCGAAGAGATTTGTCGGGTCTTGAAGCGTAACGAGCCCATGATTCGACCTCACGTGTTTGTCGGCCAAGCAGCGTCGAAAGGCCAGGAGGGAATGAATCAAAAGCAGCAGAACCAGATCATCCAAGATTTCAAGGCTGGAAAGTACAACACACTCATCGCTACATCGATTGGTGAGGAAGGCCTTGACATCGGCACCGTGGACATGATTGTGTGCTACGATGCATCCTCATCTCCTATTCGCATGCTTCAAAGGATCGGTCGTACTGGGCGAAAGCGAACTGGGAAGGTCGAACTCTTGCTGACTAAGGGGAAAGAGGAGAGAGACTATGAGAAGGCCCAGGATAATTATGCCTACATCCAGAGGACAATCGCAGATGCGACGAAGTATTCTTATCGTGACGACCAGAGCCCTCGCATTCTACCAAGAGAGTTCAAGCCAGTGCCCGACAAGAAACCAGTAGAAATCCCAGTCGAGAATACACAGCCCGTAGACCTCAACGAGAAGCATCGGAAGGCACGAGCCAAAACGAAACGACCTCCCAAGAAGTTTCACATGCCAGACAATGTTCGCACTGGATTTGTCAAGGCGTCGAAGCTGGATTCGGACAGCGAGGCTGACTTGGACGACAACGCTCCGGCTGCAGCAAAGAAGAAGCCTACAGCGCCGAAGAAAAAGCACACGCCGCCCGTGTTTCAAAGAGTCTCTATGCCAGTTGCACGCACCGCAACTCCTGAACCAGAGATTGCTGCCCTTCCACCATTGGAGGACGTGCTGTTGACCCGCGAACAACAACAAGAACTTGAGGACAAGTATGCCCGCACCGCGGATGCTGATGTGGACGGCGTGGTACGCGCGCCTGATCTTGAACGCTTTCCCGGGAAGCTTCGAAATCTTGGGCCGACCAAATACATAAGACACGGCCGAGCTGCATTGCTAGCTGAGAAGACAATGAAAGCGGTACATGAGATCACTACCGAGAAGTGTCTTCGAATGGACGAAATGCTGCATCTGAGTGACGCAGAAGACGCTGGCCCGGCTAAGGATCGACTTGTCAGCCCACAGACGAAGCATGGAGGGAAGAAAACACGGTCCATAACCGGAGTCATCCACACTGCTGCCCCAAAAGGTTCTGTCGTACATCCAATCAAGACTGCCGGCCCACAACCAACGACGATACCCTGTGGTAGCGAGACAGAAGGACGATCTGGCAAAGCCCTTGTCAAGAAGTCACGGGCTAGAGTTAGCCGTATCAAAGTCGGCGGTGTACCAGAGCCGGCTCAGCTTGATTCAGAGCCTGAGCTACCGTCTGTGGTACCACCTCAGCCGAAGCCTAGACCTCGCGGACGACCGACGAAGAAACGAGCCCTACAGCGCGAGCCATGCTACGGAGACGCCGCCGCAGAAGGAGCAGAGTCGAGTCCCGAGCGGACACCAGCTGCAATGCGCATTGCTACGCAGATCGCTCTCGGCGAGGACCTTGGCTCTCGCGACACAAGTGGCGAGGAAGGTGAAGAGGAGCAACCCAACAGTGAAGATCTCGCCTTTATGGTAGGCAGTGATGAGGTTGAAATGGCGAGCTCCTCACAACCTATCACACCTGCTCCAAAGCGTGGTAGACTCAGGCAGAGGGCACGCTGGGAGGCAAGCCGGCTGAGCGATGTTGACGAGATCGTTGACAGCGGGAATGATATTGAGCTTGGCTTGGAAGCGGATGTGGAGGAAGATGATGTGGTGGAAGTTGATGCTAGGCCTGTCGCGAAAGGGAGAAAGAGAAGAGTGGTGACTGAGAGTGACGATGATGATTGATGTTTTGAAGTGGCTTATACATGGGCATGCATTACGTCTCGCATAAGGCAACGCATGTTTAACGTTTGCTGTCAACTTCTACATTGGTACAGACAGCTGATGTTGTGGCCGCAGTATCACATGCAAAAGCAGACGTATAGCCGGGAAGACTAGTATCAAGAGTTAGCTCGTTCCCTCTCCACGGCTTTCATTCGCTCGTGCGAAGGAAACACTACGTTTCGTCACACAGGTACGCAAGGCTGACGCGCATTTCCCCTGACTCGCGGGAAATAACGGCCAGGATAGGGTTTCAAGGTAAATTATATTGAGTCACGTCATCATAGTCCCTACATTCCAAATCGCCAACGAGTGGGTTGCACTTTGGAAGTGAACTGTCGTCTTCCAAGAGCTCGCACAATTTCGTCTCCGGGACAGACATCAAATTTTCCTCTGCAGAGGTAAGACGCTCGTAAGCTTGTCTTCAGCAGTTCGCATTTCTTTCACCTCTCTGAGCCCTCTCGCCCGAAGCACATCACCCGTCCTGTCCGCTTCATCGGCCAATCTCGCCCACTTCGCAAGATGTCGATTCCACATACATGTCGGGAGGCCCAAGTCCAGCTGTATTCTCATGGAGAAACACTTCCCAGACCTTTCTCTGCGCCGCACCGTACAACGCGCCACCTTCCCCTCACGACTCCTCATCAAACCCTCCAAACACAACTCCAACCTCACCTCCCCACCCCATCTCCTCTCATCCTCATCATATCGAATCTCCTCCATAGCCCCGACAAACCGCCTCACAATTTCAACCACCTGCGCCCCAATCTCGCCCCTCGGCCACAACACCCTCGAAACCCGCTCTCTCCGCGCCTGACAACAAAAGCCCCAATTCCGAATCCGACGAAACGCCGCCTCTCCCACCATGGATCGGAATTTCTTCAGCACGCTCTTCGAATCATTCCCCCGGAAATCCGGGTCGTGGTTGAAGTAGATCGTGTTGACCTGATAAAACAGGAAATGTGTTTCGTAGCGGAGCGCTTTGCTGACGCGGGTGAGAGCGAGGACGTTCTCCTTCTCCCTGTCATTCGAAGAGAAACTTCCTCCGCTCGTGCTGCTCCGCTTCAAATATGGCCCATGCGCTAGTGTTCTTCCTTCGTTGCGGTAGGCGTGGATGACGAAGGGTTCGGAGTGCTGCATGGCGAGGGAGAAGATTTTGCGGCGCAGAGGCGGTGGGAGGGTGCTGAAGAGGCCTGCGGGAGAGGGCAGATGGGAGAACCATTTTCCAGTTCGTTGACGGTGCGGGAGGTCGAGGGTGAGTTTGTGGAGATCGATGTCTTTGAGGCGGAGGAGTGATGAGGGTGGGAAGTTGATGTTGGCTGTCGGGAGGAGAGAAGAGGGTTTGGGATCGAGGGAAGGGACGAGTGGGAGAGGTCCGGTTTGGCCGGGTTGGCGTTTTCCGGTTGGCGTGCTGGTGGACTTGTTTTGAGGCAGACTGAAGGATGCGGTCATGGCTGGTTCAGTGAGTCGAGATGGCAATGCAGACGCTGATCGGTCAGTGGCTGAAGCCTTGGTCGGACAGTCGTGGTAAAAACAAATGCTCATCGGTATCCCGACAGCTGCCCAAGTGGGAACTGATTTGTTCATGCATTTCATACCTTTTATCTTGATATCTCGTGCTTCGTCTGGTCGCATGACTGGCGTCGTCATCTCTCGATGCTCTACCGATAGACACAGTCACTGCCGTTCATCCACGCACAAATGACCACGTCCCTTCCGCATGCGTCTGATCACTCCCTCATCGTCCCATCTTATCAATCACCTCCCGGTGCGCCGCCCGATCCTTCTCCGCCTCACTCAGCGGCTGTATACTCCTCAAATCGCCCACTACATCCTTAGCCTTGCCAAAGTACACCTCTTGCAACATATTCCTCATCCTGGTCTCCATATCCTCCACCATCCTCCCAATGTTCACCACATGGCTCTGCTCAATCTCCGCATCCCGCAGACCCTGCAACGGAGAGTCCTGCTGCGTCTGTCTGGTCAAATTCCCCGCCAACTCCAAATTATCCACCGCAGTTGACTGCAAGCCGAGATCCAGAATGACCGTCGAGGTCAGTTTGTAATGCGCGCTCCTCTTCGTCGCGGCCTCATTGACTTCCAGCACGTGAATGCTGTCCCAGCCGCCTTTCCCACCCGTCGCTGCCGTCCCGCTAACGCTCTTTTTGAACAGCACCACGCCCGCGAAGCCTTCGTCGAGCGCCCAGAGGTAAGCGCTACTGATGCCGCCCTCGTAGTACAATTCTCGGTAGACATCGACACCCTGATTCAGCACCTCTTCCATATGGCGCACGCGACCCGCGGGGATCAGATCCGCGGCATCGTCTTCGGCTATCGGAGGCTCGAACTCGTTGGACCATGGAGAGCGGTACGAGTCGCCATCGCGGTTGTAGTCGCAGCAGAGGTAGTCGCGGCCCGTTTTGGTGCAGCGCTTGGAGGTCAGCGCGACGTCGACGGAGGAGAGCAAGTCTTCTTCCAGCGAAGGTTGCAGGGAGATGATGCCGTTGAGGTTCTGCTGGGTGGAGGAGGGTGGCAGGCGGCGAAGAAGGTCGCTGG
The DNA here is from genome assembly GCA_000347735.1 of Cercospora canescens BHU. NCBI lineage: Eukaryota > Fungi > Ascomycota > Dothideomycetes > Mycosphaerellales > Mycosphaerellaceae > Cercospora > Cercospora canescens. Next base: position 269 of record ANSM01003899.1, on the reverse strand, counting down.
AGAAATAAGTTAGTAGCGGCGCATGAAGGGTGGTTGTAGGAAATCGCACAGCGCGGCATCGAAAGGGTCTGTTGAGGCCATTTTAGGGCGGTGTTTGGTGGGATGTGTAGAAGTGTTGTCGTACTTTCAAAGCATATGAGCTGCCTCTGAGGGAGGTGCGTGGTCCGAGAAAGTGGGGGCGTGTTTCAGCGCATGTTTGACACTTCTCCAGCCTCATGGACGGAGTGCCAAAGTGGCCAACTTGTTACTACGTAACCCCCGCTTTCTAG
>ANSM01003888.1:0-40142 GCA_000347735.1 Cercospora canescens BHU | reverse complement strand
AGACAAGTCGGTCGCGTTTGGCGCCGTCGAGGCACACGCTGTGGGTGAGGGGCGCGACGTTGAATTCGGAGAAGGCGGCGGCAGAGGTGAGTGGGTTGGAGTATAGCGTTGTGCCGTTCGCGGAGGTGACGAGGAGGTCTTTGTAGTAGGCGGTTTGGTCGGCCCAGGGGCCTAGACCGAAGGTTCCGCCGGTGGGGTCGAGGACTCCGAGGTAGGCGGGACCTTGGCTGGAGAGGTATCGCGCTTCGTCTTGTGGGATTGAGGCGATGGGATGGCCGTCGAGGGAGATGTCGATGGAGGATGGGCTGAGAGTGGTCGTGATGGTGTACCATACGTTTTCTGCGATTGTGCGATTTACGGGGAACCATTGATTCCAGCCTGTGGTCACTGTCGATTGATTCACGATAGAAAAGCCGTAATTGTACACCAATGTATTGGCTGGCACCAAGCTCCGGTTCGTATTGACAAAAGTCGTATCTTCCGGATATTCAGAAGTCAAGTAAAGAATATGCCCTCGAGGCGTCCCGATCGTACTCCCAACCCGCCAGCCCGTCCCGCCACGCACAATCTTCGTCTTGAACGAAAGCGTATAATCCGCAAAAGCACTACCATTGTTCGACTGTGCTGTCTGTTGGCCACGAATGAGAGCACCATCCGATGTAATCTCCCAGGTCGAAGGAGCGTTCCCCGCGTCAATGCATGCGGCTTGCACGACTCTTGGTCCGAGGCCCCAGATCTTGTCGTACAACTCATTCGAAGTGTGCAACTGGCCGACAAATGCCGAAGACGGCTCATTCTCAGAAGTCAAATTCAACCCGACAGATTTGAACGTCACAGTCGAATTTGTGAGCAGCCGTATGGTCTGCCATCGTTGGCCGCCTTGCAAAAGAAACGCTTCTTCACGTCCGGGAGCTGACAATTCGAAGGTCTCGGTGCGGAAGGAACTGGAAAGTCCGTTGGAGAAGGTCCATGGTCCGTCGCTGTATGGGTTGGAGAAAGCTGTGAAATCTTCGGCGTATTTGACTTCTATCTGAGTTCGTGAATTCAACGCCATGGTCTAGTGAAGGTTTGGTGCCGATACTATAGCTGACTGGAACAACGTCGCCATAGTCTACAAAGCTGAAGAAGGTGAGCTGGTTACCTACTGCATCTGGTGAAGTGCATGAACTTACCCAGCGACCAATGCTGGCAGAAAAAAAGCCAACAGTCTCACAGGCATGTTGCTATCTCCACGTCAATGGTACCTGGTTCATCGCAATGACTTTATAGGGTATACTCGGAGGAAGACATCATGCCGCCGTACTGCCCTACCACGCTCCCCAGTTTCCGGAGCCCCACTGAATGCATTCTGGGATGCACTATCTGTCGGGATGGGGACCGCTACTGCACTCCACAACATCTCCGCAGTCTGTCTGCGTCGGTGCACAAGCTGTGAACGAGATGCGTGGTCGTGTCTCGGCAGGGTTTGTGTCGAGAGCGAGTAGCTCGGCGGAGAAGGTGACGAGCTTGGCCGAGCTCTGCGGAAAAGTGGGCGAGTGGCTTCGTGTACGGGCAGGGAGACCCATGCCGTTGACAGCTCGCAATCTTTGTCGATTAAGTTAGGGAGTTCGAGGTGTATGGTGAGAAATGCAGCAATGCATCCACTTTGCCTGGGCTACAATACCTCCTACTCTCTCGTTCGGAAGGTTCACGACTTAGGTGTCTTGATGCCTCAGGTTGGTTACCTCTCTACCTCTCCTGCTGCTGCTCATTCTGTTCTACAATAAGCATCAGCATACCACAGCGTCCACGGGTCGACTTGGAAGAGAGCATCTGGGATATATGGCGCTGATTTCTGATCGTCTGCGGCAAGCATGGAGGACGGATGAAGTGGTCACACAGCCAATGCCGAACCATCACACTTGCGTGACAGGCTATTGCTCTGGGCGTTGCGGCTTTCCTTGAATACACGTACACATCCGTACACGTCTGCGAGGCTTGCTGATATCTTTCGAGCGCTTCAGCAGAACGGTGTCCGCAGCCCAGGTTTAATAACGACAACTGGAGAGATGGAATTGCGATACCTAAGTTTAGCGCCATCTCCACGTGGCTCGGTCTGGCCATGGCCATTCAGCTGAAGCGGTGCTCCTCCGTGCAGCTACTGTATTAGGTGTAGGACATCCCAAACAAGAAACCCACTGCCCTTGCCAAGCTAAGGCTGAACAAGTCAACCAGTCCAGAATCGCGCCCCTTGCCCAGACAGTCGAAGCCGATCAAGGATACAAGCCACGATAAGCCCAGTCGGAGAAGCCTTGCGTGTGTCAAAAGCGAGCGCTCCATTCTTCCATGAGAAATACCTGTGCTCAGAGGAGTAGATGATGGCCACAGCTAACAGATGCACCTATCTACAACGAAGCACGAATCTCGGTGTGCCATGGTCGCCCTATAGATCGATTGTATTTCTCAAGTCAGGCCACAGTGATGAGTTGCGTTTCGCAATGCTCTGTCAGGACAAAGTTCAAGCCACTGGCGCTGTAGTCATGAAGCTCGACCGCTCATCAAAATATCCTGCCAGACTGGTCATGTTCACCGAGCTGGCTGACTTCTGGTCTGCAGATTTTGGGTTCAAGTATTTATAAAATGGCAACGCCCCCATAGCCTCCCAATTGCAACACATCGTCTGGGTTCGATCTTTGTCTCTCCTTCACAGCAATCATGCGTCTCATCAGCCTCGTTGCAGCCCTTCTGCCGTTGGCAAGTGCACTACCATCGGTCTTGGACTCCTCAGCGGCGGAGTTCCCTCACGGGGCCATCGAGGAACGCTCTAACAAGCCCACGTGCGGCGTGCGTGGCTACAGCAAGCAAAACAACAAGCCGTACCACGTCGTCTCCCGCAAATGCGATCGCTACGAATGTCACTCCATCTGTCAAAAGAGCTCGAAGTGTCACAGTTACTCCGTTGGCAACGGCAAATGCAGCCTGTACAAGAACAAGGTCGGCAAAACCTGTGCCTCATCGAGCAAGTCTCCGTACAAGTTTTACGATAGATCTTGTGCTTGCCCAAAGCCCAAGACGACGACCACGACAAAGACGACAACAACATGCACCACAAGGTACAGCAGTCCGTCCGGCCGTTCATTCTGACAGCTCATATTGATCCTCGTGTAGTGCCAACACGACTCCTCCTCCTGTCACAACCACTACAACCACTACAACCACCACAACCACGACAACGATCCCACCCGCAGTTTGCTCCGGCGTTGCTCCAAACTCAGTTTTCACGGGACGCGAGCTCCAATACGTCCGCTACTTCAGCGGTACCGGTCTCACTCTTAACCCAAACAACCCGGCCAACACCGATGAAGACTACCAACCCGAAACATCCTACTTCCCAGCGACCTCGACTGTCGAAGACGTCGCCCAACAATGCGTCGATGCGGCTTATGACCGCGATGAGCCCTACTTCACTGTTGATCTCCACTTCCGCATCTCCAGAAATGAATGGGAGTGCGTTCAGTACTATGGCAGCAATGACGATCGATCATATTATACGGTGGAGGACGCGGATGTGTTGTGCTCGTTTGGATACAGTGAAGCTTAGTCATGAGATCGAAAAGCACCAGGAATATTGGGACGCGGGGGCTGTCTGACTGATCGGTTCTGCATTCTGGCGAGACACCACAAGGTGCATCTGTGGTATTCGAGGATAAATGGCATTAGTAGAAATTCGAGAACGGGAACAAATCGAACGATGTACCTACTCCTCGATTCGAAATACTATTGAGTGCTTGTCACAATTTCGATACGGCCCCCCAACTTCTCTGATAGTGGTCGATCTGTTCGGCTTGAACCTCTTCAGCCCCATAAGAATGCTCCGTAACGAAGGAGAAAGAGACAGGCTTTATGAAATCGTCATAACAACCACTGGACGGCCAATGGCAACCAACTCTCCATTCCATGCTGTCCTACCCGACTGCCATGGTTGAACATCTGGTTGAGGAAGAAGATTTCCATTCCGGAAAAGAAGTCCAGATACACGTATTTCAATTGTGTCTTCTGAAAATTGCAAGCTTCTCCTTATGATCACGCATCAACGTCGCCAGATGTTGGTATCTGAGAGCCAGTGACGATAATGTCTTTCAATTAACACTACATATTGGCTTCTGAACGCAACACAGCCGCATCGAATGTCTTAGACAGCTTGCCAGACGTTTCGAGAACAAGGGCCATATCATGATTTGCTGTAAATGAAGCAGCTCGCAACTTCAACAATTTCACAATTTTCCTCATGGAAGGCCCTTCAGCTGGATCGACCATTCAATCTGCGGCTGAGATCAGACGCCACTCGAAAGGCATCAGCAAAAGCTTTCACCGACGCAGAAATGTGAGTGATACTCTTCAACGATTGACTGCCACCACTATTCATGTCACGTTCGAAAACGCTAGCCTCGCCAAATGGGACGAAGTGCTATGGAGACCTTGCACATTTCGACTCTCAAGAACAGAGCCGCTGAGGTCGCTGCCGTTTCTGTTCGAGGCTTTAGTTGCGCAAATATTTGAGAAAGATGCGCATTTCAGCGATGAGTTGCGCAACGGACGGCGTGTGGTGAAGTTGTCAAGCAATATTGCACTGCCGGGAAGCCATAGCAAGGAAGTCATATCTCTCGACGAAGATCCACGAATCGACCTACTGAGTGACATTTTCCTCGATCCAAGAGGAGAAGAGCTTACTCTCGAGGCGAGAGTCCAATTGACATTCCAAGACGTTGACCCAGGTAGCACGCTGGCAGATGATCAAATACAACTCCCAAAGTGGCACGATCCCACAGACGACTACCGAATCCTTCGCATCGGATTCGTCCCTCTCCAGAACGGAGATGAAGCTGAACTGGCTGAGAGGATCTGTGACCGTCATCGTGATGGAGTCGCTTACATGCAACCCCTCATGATCTGGGTGAATCGGAAGTCAGGCGACGCCCAAATCCGACTGTGCCATGCTTTCGACTTCGATGAGTTTTGCATTGGAAATCCATTCGAAGACGCACCGTGGAATCGGAGGGCGTTTAGCAACAGAGATTATTTCCTTGGTCGTCTTGAAGCCGTGCAGAGGAATCAAGGGTCCAAAGATGATATGAGCAAAATGCTAGAGCAGTTACTGACGGAGGAAGATGAAGATGCTCAAATGGGAAGTGGAATTCCATTCTTGCCGACATACTGCTACAACCAATACCAGCCGGCTGAGCATGGGATAGGTTTGCTGACATGGCCAAAGCGTGGAATCGACGTCGCTGCAACCTTTGTGAACAAGTATGACGGAATCAGAAAGGTCACATTTCCGCGCGACATCCGCATCATCGTGGAGGAAAGAGATGAGTTGAATGACATTGTTGCATGTTTGCTCAAGGAGATCGATTGGATGGGCTGGGAGTATGGAACAAGCTGCAATTCTGCACGGCTGTTTCGATGTGAGCACAGAGAGAACTGGAAAGTGCAGCTGTGGGTCATGCCGCAGATCGAGCAACGCAAGTTGTATCGATACACTTCCGGCAATCTCCTTCAATTTTTGAGTCCAGCACTCACTGTTCGGTCAACCGATAAGCGGCTGTATATGGAGGCGCACATCATGCCTGTAGAGTGAGTGTTCCAATGCTACTGGCTTCCAGAGTTTTCGGTAGGCAGCTCCATTCCACCTTTGCTTGAATACTGCGGAATAAATTCTCCACAATGCACGAAAAGTAAAGCCATTGATTGCGGCTGGCGACCAGTCTGTATATGACCGAAGAAGATATGCTCCTTTCCACCATTTCCTGGAAGTCTCTACGCGGCATGTGTGTCTGTTTGCTCTCGCTGGAACAAAACATCTTCAACAATTCATAAAAGCATTCATCCTTCACCCATGACACATTCCACGTGAACTGAATCTTCGAACGTCCGAAATCATGGCACGAACGAAAATGATCAAGCGTACTCCGCCAATCACAATCAAACTCTGCAACAACGCCCATGGCCAGAGCCCAGGACAGGTTGAGGATGTTGTTATACGGTACGAGCCTTCGACTGCAATCAGTCAAGACCGAGAAGCGATGCTAGAGGTAAGCCTATGCACGAATAAGATCTGACTACCAGATGAAGGTGAAGTTGATCGTACATAGGAAATTTTCGACTTCATCGCGAGCGGATTACATGTCGATCGGGAGACTGTCGGCAAAAGTATGATGCATCCCGAAACATCACGTTGCAACCAAGAAATCCTTCGGCCGATTTCCCATTTTGTGCTCGGTGGTTCATTTATCGGCACGACATTTTGGCTGCACATCGACTTAACAGCTAGTCACTCTAGTCAAGCCGATGGATCGGAACATTCTCGACACACGGCCAGTTCCCACTCTCAGGAGGCTCAAGACAGCTCGGAAGAGTCCAGTGATGAAATAGCAGAGGCCCAAGAGTCTAAAGCCAGATCTGAAGAGCAAGCACAGAGTTTGGAAAGCGCAGAAGATAGCGCAGAGGACGGAGAAATCGAACTTGAGAATGATAAGGGCCAACATGAAGGTGAACCTAGCGCAGGCGACATGGTCAAAGTTGTATACACGTTCCAGCGCCGAAAATGGCTGGAAGAAGATGATTGGGAAGAAGCAGTAGCTGAGGCGGACACTGGAATTTCTTGCGAGCCGGAATGCATCAAACTTGACCCATCTATCGAAATCAACAAGTTGACCGAGACTGGGAAGACTCTCATCCAAATGGGTATTGACCTCAACGAAAACTTAGCCGATGCTGATAAGAACGGGAGGATGTGTGTTCACTTTCGTGCATCGATGGAAGTATCCAACGACCCAGATGTGTGGGTGTCGCTGTCTGATAACAAATTCAAGGTCAGCCTGATCCGAGATCTTTTTCTCGATCCCTCCGATCCATTCGAGCTGCGAGTGCATTTTGTTTTCGACATCGAGCTTTTGGAACACGTTCCGGAGGAGCCACTCGAAAGATTCTGCGCGCCATCATACACGAAATATGAGATCATTCGTCTCGGCAACAAGAAAAAGGCCAAAGCTCCGGCATCTGGGCGCGGTGCGCGAGCTGAAGTTGATCCAGAGAGACCACTGCTTGCTTGGCGTGATCAAAGAGACACAGGACCCATGCAGTTGTTCAGCGTCCATGCATACGATTTTGAGGGCTACTGTATTGGTGACAGTGAGTCCTCATACGTCTTTGAGGAAGAGAACTTCAGCGCTCCACACAGGCTTCTGCATCCATTCAGAGACATCAAGACGAAGAAGGCATTACATAAGGCCATCGCCGGTTATCTTGGAAAAGAGCCACCTCCAAAAGTCGGATCTGGAGTACCGTTCATTCCATCATACTGCTTCAACAGGATCGATAACAGCAACATCAATGGAAAGAGCTTTGGTATAAAAAACGGGATACTTGCAAAGAATTTCCAAGTGGAGATTGCTGTGCGCTGTGTCAACCATCTTCCACCGCCGGAAAGCTTCGCAAAGCGGACTGACTTCATCGATTTCCCACAAAGTCTATTGCTCGACGTTCCTGCTAAGAGCAATGTAACCGATGTCTGGAAATTGATCGCACCCAAACTGAGGGAAAAGAATTCCACCAACATCACTGGCTACCTTGACCCTACAAACCAAAAATGGGCAAAGTTTTACCCGTCAGCTGATCTTTGGAGAAGACCTTTCAAGGGGACGTGGAAGACGCAATTGTGGGTTTCACCGCAGATGAGCGGTGTTCAGGATGAAGATCGCAAGACGTATGAATTCTCCAAAGCCTCACCAGGGGAGGAATCCATCACGCTTTCCAGATTCTTGCACGAAGAGTTGTTGAAGAAAGGTGATCGTCGGTTGTATGTTGAGGTCCATTTTCGACCAAAGGAGGAAGAAAAGTGGGCAATCACTGGAACTGTTGTGGAAAGTCCGCCGCCGCTTCAGGATCAGGACAGCACGATGGATGATGGAGACAATATGACCGGTGGTGGGAGTGAACGAGGCCGAGGCGGAAGCCAGCAAACTGAACGAAGGTAGAGTACGATTGAGTTGATGAGGAGAGACTGCAGTTTGAACAATCGCACGATGAGGGGGAGTAAGATGGGTAGGAGAGACAAGATGCAGACGTAGGAATGGGGTGACACGAGATCCAGTAAGGCATTTCTCTGGCACCTAGGTCTACGAAGGGCCTCCGAGAAATCGAACCAAGTCATTCTTGGGCTTGTTTCCTCCAAGTGGAAAATACTTCTTCTTTCCACCTGCTTCCCATGCATCTGGAGCCGCATTTTCGACGCGCCAAAGAAACTGTTAAAACATAGGCTCAAGTCGAGAGCGAATCAGTGAGATCGAGCAGCGAGGGCGCCGACATTAGCACCGCAAAACTCGAACACATCTCGAAGTGGAGATACGAAGAAGCTGCACCAGTAAACGGAGATGACGGCGCGAGAAGGATAGTCGGGCAGGCATGGTCCGTCCCACCGGAACCTCAGAAGAGCAGCTGAATCTTGCTATCATGTTATCATATACAGCAGCACAAGTGCAGCTAAACCTACCCTGAACTCCGCACGTGACTCAAAGCCTACTTTGGCAAACTCGGTGCTGGCGCCCATAAATTTTTCGAGCGCTGGGTGTGTCTGGTAATGCAAGAGATTGAAAACAAAACGATAGACGATGCCATCGTGGCCCAACGCGTAGAGCTATGGGCAGCTCTATTCGTTATGTGCCCTGTTTTCATCTTCATCGGCCATTTCGGTCACAAAGTCGGAAGAACTTTCGATCTCGCAGCAGTAAACGGTCAAGGGACTCTGAAGGTACGGTCAAGCAGGGATGATAGGAAGTTATACGTCACCTGCTTGTACTGATCTGCAACGACTGTTAGACGGTTCTGGTTGTCATCTGCTAGCGGTGGAGGAACTCACAGAGCCGCCGGGAAGGTAGATGATATTCACTCTGCTGTAATCCAATCTGTGGGCAAACAACTATACAGTGCTAACTTGATCCATTGGATAGTGAGAATGGCAAACAGCTTCTCCCATTGAAAAGAGATCTCCGCGTGTCTGAGGAAGCAGAAGCCATTGAAACTGCTCCTATGGGATCTCAAGCCATCGACCTACCTTACAATTTCTGATTTTGCATGGTCCTCCTGTAACGCTCAGAGCGGAGAAATCAAGATCCTGCCAAAGCAGAAATCTAGAGCAACGGTAGCAAACCTGGCCCAGACTACTCTCTCAAAGTCTTCCTTCACTCCATGTCTCTCTCATGTGCCTTGCACCTTTTGGCGGCTTCCATGTAGGCATAGTACGAGTCGGAACACCCGGCACAACCGTTGTGCTGAGTGCATGACTCCATGTGCTCTTCGTCCCAAAGAAGATTTTCGACATTTACTGAGGAGTCAATCTTGTCCAGCATGTCGTACCACAGGATCTTATCAAAGCCATATGCACCTATCCTAGCGAGATTGTCGGTGCGAATGCGCTTCAAAGCGCTCAAAGCGTTTTCTCTGCTGCCCGTATGCTTTTCGAGTTCCTTAAAATCATGCACGCCGTCGCGCATGTCTCGATCAGACCCGTTGACACGAATGAGAGGATTGAAGGTGCAAATTTCTTGTCCATGAACGCGCTCAAGCGTTTCCTCGCCGTACCACTCGCGAAGAACTTCTATTAAGTCACCTGCCGTGACGCCTTGCTCGTTATTGCAACACATACAACGATAATTGCCGACATGGAAGTTTAGGAGTTCGGTGATCGGCGGCTGCGTCAAGAACATGTCGCACCAAGACGGCGTAAAGCTTGGATCTGTTGGTCTACTGCTCCGTTGCATTTTCAGTATGGACGGATCTTGTCCAACTTCAACTTATCCTTCATCTAGGATGCACGGATCAAAATTCATGTATGTATTACGGTCGTTGGACGAGATCTGGACGAGGAAGTAGCTGTGGTCGCTGGTGGGATGGAGGATCAGCTCGTTGTGTCGGGTTTGTACGAACTGGATATGCCATTTACCCTTGGAAGCTCCTGTGAGGAAATAAAGCTCGTTGTCCAAAGCCTCGACGAACTTGGTGTGCCACTCATCCTTGGGAGCTCCTTTGAAAGTGACGGCTTCTAGGATGTAAGTTTCCTTCGAGTCATTGTCCTGTCCCAGCCAGTTAATCGCCGTCCAAGTCTCAGTATCAAAGTCCGGGCGGAAGAACAAGGCTTGCTGGAGTTGTGGCGAGTCTTTGATCAGCTCTTTCCAGAACTTGCAGACGCGTTGGGCGAGCAGGATGTCTTTCATCGGCAATGATAGCAGAATCCGCTCGAGGAGCTCGGCGACATTGAGTGCGCGGTCAGCGGCGGTCGCCATCTTGTCGACAGTGTGTATCATCAGTGCGCAAATGTCGACGTCGAGGTCGAGGTTCAGGTAAGAGTCATGTTTGTGTTTCAGGGCAGTAGGTGGAAGTGAAGTCGCACTTGGCAGCCGTTGACGCTAGTGAGCTCTTGCATGAAGAGAAGGTGCTCCACTTCACTTTGACAAATCATGTAATGACACAATCCAACCAAATACCAGGTGAGTACTATTCAGCCTCAATATGTCATCTTGGATACATGTCCTATCTGCCATGCGAGCTTCAAGCTTTGTTGATCATCTAAGGAGTGTCATCACATCGTTTTTCCTTCAACGTCGTGCAAGTCGTTAGATCATTGCCCATTCCAATGTCATTACAAAGACATGCCATTTCCTTTCCTTACTCATATGATCTGCGTCATGTAGCGGTACCATCAGCACCTCACAGAGGTCATCCACAACCGAGTCAACAGAATCTTTCTCATTGCCTTCACTGCAGGAAAGTATAGAGAGAGACCATGTCTAGTACGGCTGTGGCTCGTAGCCATAGTCGCATTTCGTGACCGTCTCGGTCTTGGTCTTATACTTGTAGTCTGTGACCGTCTTGTATTTTGTCTCGTATTTCGTCTCATATTTCGTCTCATACTTGGTCGTTGGCACGTACTTGGTCTCGTACTTGGTCTCGTACTTGGTCTCATACTTGGTCTTATACTTCGTGATGTAAGTGGGAACAGTCTTGGTCTCCGTCTCCGTCTTGGTCTTGTACTTTGTGATGTATTCGGGGACGGTCTTGGTCTCTGTCTTGGTAACGTATTTCGTCTCATACTTCGTCTCGTATTTCGGCACGTATTGAGTTTCGTATTTGGTCTTGTACTTGTAATCTGTGACTGTCTTGGTCTTGTACACGTGCTTCAATGAACGTCAGCTTGCTATACACCAATCGATCATTGGAGGATAACAATTCACCTTGGTTACAGTCTTTGGCTTGCACTCGCCATAGCCATTTGGGAGAGCATTGGCTGCGACGAGACCAACGAGGGCCAAGATGGAGAAGAACTTCATGTTGACTACTTCCGAGCGACTGTTGTGTCAAAGTCAAAGCGGGGGGGAGGCGTAAAGGCGAGGAAAGGGGCTGGAGGCTTTCGAAAGCTGCTGCTGGTCGGAAAGAGGGTAACCCACACAGCACTCGGACGCTATATACATCTCTATTCCACATTTCAGCCTCGTGCGAGCTATTCCGTCGACTCTAGACCGAGCCACCGTCTACCACCCTTCTCAAGTTCTCCCGCGAGCCGTGACAGCCTGCCCATGGAAATCGTCTGGCCTAGCCCTACACGGAACCAAATCAATATTCTTCCTCCAGAGTGCATCGGGAGCATTGGGGTGAATCGCGAGGATGGGGCGCATCCGCGACTTGGCAGTTTCTCCCTTTGAAGCCTGTGGCGGGCTTGGGAGCAGCAGGACGGCGTTTTCTCGTTCGTATCTGGCATGGCCTGCCAGCGAGGCCGTGAGTGATCGACTCACGCATGCTCATGTAAGCGAGTGGCGCATCGTTTCGCAGACCGTAGGATTTCCAAGCTGTCCTATAAGATTCTCTTCCCACGGCGCGGGCAAGTTGTCGGCCGGCATGTGCACGGCATGTCTCGGAGTTGAGGTTCAAGATGGTGAGAAATTGGTTCCAGTGATTCAGTTTCGATGCCTAAGATTCATGCGTGGAGGTGATTGTGTCTGGCTCGCTCCCATCTACATCGCCTTTCTGTGTTGACTGACCATGGTATGATCAGAAGCCTCCACGTCAAGCGACAGCATCGATTCGAAGCTCGCAGCCCTGTACCGCCTCTACAACCAACTCTTTATAAAATGATGCCAAAAATGTCGTAGCGAAGTCGTATTTCTCGAACGGGACGTGCCAGTGGCTTGCCGTAAGTGCAGAAATCTCTTGGCAGACAGCTCAAAAGAGCTTAAGAGAGGGGTACCCACTGCCACAGAAAGACTGTAGTAAGTTGATGCGAGGATCCAAGCCCAATGAAGTGTAGCTCATTGGCCACACGTGTCGTGCATGCTTCTCCAAATAGAGACATCTTCGAAAGCTCAGGGCTGGTCTCACCCGCGGTTGAAGGCAGAATACCAATCATACCGTTCCAGCAGCTATTCCGCCTTGTTCAGCTTGCTGATGACCGCATCATCATGCCGGGACGAAGGTTCCTGCATGCAGGAGCTGAAGCATCGTGTTTAAACCCTATGCGGTTTCCACGGCGTCTTGCAGCCATCGACATCAAGGCTGAACGCCTGGAAACGCCCCTGGACAGGCGATCAGGCCACGAGCCCGTCATGTCGGACCACGTATCAGACGTGAAGGAATGCAATATCGTGTGGCATGAGCCTGGCCAAAGGTCAAATCCCGTATTAGTCCACTATAATAACGAGGCTCTTGCCCTAGTTGCAGAGTTGTGAAGCCGCTGGCTAGGCTCCATCCATAAACCAGGCATCTGGCCATTCAATTGCAAAAAAACAATCCTTGCGGGTACTGTTGATGCATAACCCACGATGCCTAGTTCAAGAAGTGGCCGTTAACCGGTCTGGACTGCTGTGGGCTGCTGGAGGATTTGGCCAGGACGGCATGTCTCACACAGCTACGTGGTTCTTGGATCGGCTTGTCAGAGCTCCGTCCGGATCAGATAGAATCTCCCCGAGAAGCACGCAGCGGGACAGGCACTGTGACAATAAAGTCAATCGCTCGTTTAAGGTGGTTGGCTTGGCGCAGTCACGCGTGCGCCTCAGCTAACTAATTCTGGCTTCAACTCAATCCTCCATGAAAGCCTTTATGCATTGCTGACATCTCGTGCTTTCTTTTCGCATCGCGTGAGCTGATCCGACATGATTCTCAAGTATTGACATAACGCAGACAGAATACTGGCTCTGGTCAAAGCGAATGCGGAGTGCATAGAAGTGAAGCTGGACGAGCTGCCGGCACTCCAAAAATGGGTCTCGGTTATGCACGTTTACGGCATCGTATAGGCACTTCACGCTGTAGTGTGATGCACAATGATTATGACAATGGCCAAGAGCCATGGTGCAGAGTCAAGTCACAAGTGCGCAGGTATGTGCGCTCTCTGTTGGTGCTGGAGGGTCTTTGGTGCTCAGTCAGACCGCCGCCGTTGAAGATTGCACGCTTGAACGAGGAGACTTTCTTATGATCGGTCGCAATCCCCGTGCTATTTCCACTGCAGTATGGTGATGGAAGAGGTCATCGCCTCTTTCATGCTCACAGCACCGAAAACTGACACTATCGTCCAAAGCTGAACCAGCCTTTCTTTTGTGGCTGCTGCACGGGCTCTTCCGCGGCGCTATTGGCTACGGGAGCCTGCTCTGCCACGACAGCTTGCGCCTTCCTGCCAGGATAATCGATATAGTTGAAGGCAACGTCCAGGAACAGTGGTTTCACAGGCACTGGCTCAATCCTTGGAGGATAGGCCACCAGGTTGGTCAGATCAACCTGCGTGCCCGGGGTAGGGTAGTCGTTCAATCGTTCCACAACCGGCGCGGCCGAAGTCATGTTCTTTTTGACTGCCAGTGCTGAGTTGGCTTCCAGCGCCTGCATCTCCACGATTGCATGCATGCGGGAAGTGAGCGAGTTCACATGACGTTTCAAAGCAGACGCTTCTGCAGCGTGAACATCCAATGTCGGCGGCGCGTTGGCGTGCTGTGCGTCCGCGGAGGAAGCAAAATTCGCGACCAAGTCTTGAGCTCTCTTCAATAGCGCCAAAGCATTCAGATGGTTGTCAAGCAATGAGTGTGAATACGAGATGTTGAGGCACTTCAGAGCACGAAAATAGCTCGCTTTGCCATCCAGCTCTGCAACAAAGCTCTCGTCCCTCATAGCTCCACGGAGCTCCTTGATTGAGTTGATGCTTTGAACAATTGCATCATAAAGCACCACGCGCTCGCGAAGTCGTGCAAGCTGCCGTCCTCGCGGTTCTTCCTTGTCTGGATGCTCTTTGCCATCCTTTCGTGCGTGTCGGGGCTTTTTCTGCATTTGCGCGCCGAAGGACAGGCCGTCATCCTTGCCAATCAGGATGCGATACCTGCCAACACGCCAGGACACGAGGTCGTAATTCACTGACAGGCTGGTCACGCGCAAGTCCTGCATTCGCGCGTCGCTTTCTTCAACTCGCTCTTTTTCAAGTTCATCAATCGCTCGCTTTGTTGCATCCGCGGCATCCTGAGAGGCAATGAGGATATCATCGTATGCGTTGGCTTGGTCTCGAGACGAAGCTGATGGGTTCGAGGACAGGTACGAACGCAATTTCCGCTCAGCAGCAGTCACATGCGCGAGTGCCTGACCAATCGAGGCATCAACGATGTTTGCCTTGCGGCCCCGCCACGAGACACTGTTCGGAACCTCTTGTGGGGCTGTCTGATCCTCATCCGCCGCCTTGGGTACCGGTCTGTCCTGCAGTGCACTCGCATCGAGCTTTTCCACAGCAGCCACGAGCTCTTTGTCATCTTTGGGGAAATAGCGCTTCGCAACAGTAGAAATCGCAATTGTGCGAGAAAGACGTGCTTGATATGCCGCATATCGAATGGTAGGGTCCACTGTGTCTGCCAGAATAGTCCTGTACACGTCTTTCTTTTCCTTCTCGAGGAGCGCGGCATATATGACTCTTGCTTCC
The DNA here is from genome assembly GCA_000347735.1 of Cercospora canescens BHU. NCBI lineage: Eukaryota > Fungi > Ascomycota > Dothideomycetes > Mycosphaerellales > Mycosphaerellaceae > Cercospora > Cercospora canescens. The sequence goes on along the minus strand of ANSM01003888.1, from coordinate 25,168 downwards.
GCATAGTGCTGGAGACACAATTTCCAGCCTTTTTGTAACTCATCATCAGACTTGTGCCCACCCGAGTGTTTCTCGAATTCCTCTGACCCGGCGAGCGTTGCCAGATACGCCCTGGCCTCAATCTTGTCCTGCTCTGTCGCGTTCGAGGCGCCGTCCTTCAGCGAATCCACAAGATCCCGAGCAATCTTCGCAGCTTTGCTCAGCCGCGAAATGAGGTGGCTTCGAGTCGTGCCTGTAATGCCTCGCCCACTGGCATCGTCGGTGTGCGTCGTCTTGATGTGCATAGCGTGTGCCCACGCTCGCTCCGAAGTGAGCAACACCAATCGCGCAAATTCATGATTACTGCCAATGTCCTCAGCGCTGACTGGCTTTACCGCGAACTTCTCTCTCTTGTTTGTTGCTCGGCCAAGTCTTCTTCGAGTTGCAAGGATCTGTCGGGAGAGCTGAGCGCGGTACGTATTGTAGTCGCCGATGAGCAGTGCCTCGCGGTGGCTGGCGACAAACTGAGTGATGTCCATGGCGGTGGGCAGGGTGATGCGGTGGGCAACATTGGCCTGACGAGACAGATATCGCGGATCCCTGGTGGGGCAATTGGCTGCCAAGAATCAACCAGCACCAACTTCATCAGGATCTGATAGCCCAAGTTTCTAGATGCTAGACAAGCGAGAACACCGCGAGAAGAGTCCTATGTCAAAGTCGGAACTCCAAGAAGGATGCTGGCATAGCCGTCGCGCCCAAGCTCGGCGTCGAAGAATCCTACTCGAAAAGCTGGAACTGCAAGACTGGGCAGCATAGAGAAGACGGAGATGGAGCAGCTGCGGCAGAAGGAGAGCGGTGGATCTATGCTGTTGGAAGACTGGAGTTACGGGCAAGTCGGAGGCATAGGTGTCAGTGGGGTCGAGAATGCGCATCCGAATATACAGCCATACGATATTGCGCTCCAAGGAGAAGACAGGAAGGGCTTTCCCGTGAACACGCATGAACTGGACACGATAGGCACTTTGAGAGGTTTTGGGTGCGCCTAGAGAACCTCCTTTGAGTCATGCGGTGGCCGAGTCTGCCCACGAGACCATGTCAAGTCCAGTAGACGGCACACATGCAGATTGGCCCGTTTACTACCGCACTAATCTCTGCTTGACATAAACTTGTCGAAACAAGCAAACACTCATACCTCCGTGTCGCTACCAGTCCTTTGCCTCCGTTTCGTATTTGGCAATAATATAACACGGTGTTTGCACTCTCCAGTCATCAACTGTTCACAGGGATGGACGAGCGTGCGTACACGAACACGATGAGCACTCCGACTTCTGCCTAGACCCCGACGATGCACCTGAGGAATACCTTGCAGCGATGACCCAGCAAATGATCGACGACACCATTCCGTCGATATAGTGTCCTCTGTATGCGCAAGTCACAACCCCATTACTGGAGCAACAGTGCGAAGTGGCATAGAGGTGGATGGCGCCATCGCGCTCAAGCAACAATCAATGCTTCAACTACCAGTACTCCTACATCACGACATGACCTCATTCCGTCTTCCTTTGGCACCAATTTATCCTCATCACTCGACATCCCGAGACCCTACGCGCAGAGCCGGCCCCCAATGAGCGGCGTCAATATGGAATTAACGCTCCTCAACGTCACGTCGTGGCCATCCACCGTAGAGGCCGGCATCGGTATGCACTTGACGCTCTTCGACATCACGTCGTGGCCAACCTCCGTACAACCCAGCATCGGTATGAACCTGGCGCTCTTCAACATCACGCTTGGGCCAACCTCCGTACAACCCAGCATCGGTGTGCACTTGACGCTCTTCGACGTCACGTCGTGGCCAACCTCCGTACAATCCAGCATCGGTGTGCACTTGGCGCTCTTCGACATCACCTCGTGGCCATCCGCCGTAGAGACCTGCGTCGGTGTGCACTTGACGCTCTTCGACATCACGCTTTGGCCAACCTCCGTACAATCCAGCATCGGTATGCACTTGGCGCTCCTCCATATCACGCTTTGGCCAACCTCCGTACAGACCAGCGTCAACCTTCACCTCACTTTGACCTGTCAGCAAATGTCGCAAGGGGAGCATTATATTTGTACCCACGCAGCATCACGGGCAACCTCCTCCGCTGGGATTGGTCCAGCCAGCGCCAAAGGCAACGCTGAAGCTAGAAGAACAGCGACTTGAGAGGCCTTCATGTTGCAATGAGAACAGTAATTGGTATTGTGATAGATTCTTCGACTTCAGAAGTGACCAGACGACAGTGATGACCCCGCGTGGAGCATGTACGTCTTTATGCTGCGAGGTCTTCCTCATCGATACTTGGCACCCGGCTCCACTGTTCTAATCGGACAAGTGTCGTCTAAGCCTACTGCAGGCCTTCATACTACTAGTCAAGCTCGAGCAAATGCTTTCACGCGCTAATGCTGTTCCTTTCAAGACCGCCAGAACTTCCCAGCTCATTTCACTATACGAGGTCAGCAACTAGTCTGGCCGTCGGCACGACTACACAAGCCTTATCGCATGCTTTTCGATGAAGATGAAAAATCTCTCGCCACGATCCGACGCTAGCAGGAGATTCTTCGCAAGACTATGCTTCACAAGAGACAGCCCGACCAACATTGGCTCTTGGTTCCGAGTAGACCGAAATTTGGCCGACTAGAACCTAGGCCACTTGATGATCTGTATTACACAAGACATGAGCCCGGCAGAAAGAGTGCATTGTTTTTCTCGAATGAGCGAACTTACGCTCATCACGAGGGTCAGCGAAGCGCCACGAGGTGCCGATATGCGTTGACAGAGTGTGTGATGTCAGCCTGGACCCAGTGCCTAGGCACTACTAAGAAATCATTAGGCTGTGTCTTGCTTCGACCCAAGCTCAGTCTTATCTTGGCGATGTCCGGTGTATGAGAAGGACTGTAACCTCGTTAAGACCGATGACCCCCGACGGTGTTGCCTCATCGGGCTCGTTCTATCGGCTTCTGTCCGTTCTCAAAAAGTCGAAGGCAAGCGATACGTTACTACAAATCAGGACAATCCGTGCTGTCGTGAGACACTATCCGGAGAGCCACTCTGGAGAGGTCAAGGTGAGGTCTAGATTGAGTGCTATGTTCGGCCTGTTGTCGGCACTAGAGCGTACTATATCGAGACTAAAGCTTTAACCCGGCTCCAAACGAGATCTGCCGTGGACAAGTTCTAATAATTCAGCATGCTTAGCCTGCAACCATCTCCACGCTAGCGATCGTTGGTTGGACTCCTAGTGTGAAGCGGAGACGTACCGTTTGCGATAAGCATTGCATCACTCTGCCTGAAGTAGACTGGAGCATGAATGGAGCTCGTGGCAAACATCGAAAATTCGATCAAAATGCACTGCTACGAGAAAGTTGCGGGTGATGAAGATGGAGTCTTTGAGGATTCGAGGACAGCAAGGCAACGATTGCAGGCCTTCACGCAGAAGCCCGTGTTCGCGCTGATCAACCTTGGCTTCTTCATCACATCGCTCTTGGTCCTGTGGGTGTTAACAACGCAAAATGCTTGCAATGGTGTATCATCAAGCCAGATTCTGCAACGGGTCTCGACAAAGTGTAGGACATTCAAAGTTGGGTTGGTTGATGTATTTGTCTGACGGTGACGGCAGCGCCGATGTTCGAACGAATAAGGATGGAAATAGTTGAGAAGCACTTGAACGCCACATTATTGCAGTCTCCCAATGACGAGATCCTACGCGGAGATCCAAGCCCAGAGGTCGACAAAGCATGGGAACGAATTGCAAACACTGCACCGATCGCACTTTCCAGAGACGAAATGCTTGCAGCTGGCTTCGATCTGGAGAAGATTGTCAAATATCCGGAATCATACGGACTCGGAGAAGCCTACGCCGCACGAATTGATGTTTTCCATCAGCTGCACTGTTTAGATGCGTACGTCCATCCTGAACAAATTATTGATATGATCTGACGTGCGGTAATGCAGCCTACGACGAGAAGCCTATTGGAATCACTACCGAGCACATGTCTGGCCAGATCTTGAGCACTCCACTCCCATGCACAAGGCCCACTTGTCCCACTGCATCTACTACCTCGCGCAGAACATTATGTGCCAAGGAAGTGTCGACGTTTACGCGCATGTCTGGACTGATACCCTCAAGCAACCATATCCAGATTTCAACAGGGCCAAGACGTGTAGAAATTTCGACGCCATTCTTGCCTGGCAAGAAGAAAATTCGCTCAATGAGGACGAATTTTATAAGATTTGGAGGCCGGATGACTTTGGTGAGCCCTGGCATATGTCTGATGAATTCAAGGAGATGTGGAAGAATAATACGGGTTGGAATGAAGAGGCGGAGAAGTATCATGGAGACCATATTGGGTGAGATGTGGAGAAATGTCATGGAATTTGTTTGCTTGCCACTATCATTTGCAGCTCTCTGGAAGACATTCAAGGAATTTCTCGCTCTCATTTCGCGTTTCTAATCACATGCTGGTCAACTTGCCGAAGTGCAAGCACTGGTCGTAAACGAGCAACATGGCCCAATAGGCGCCGCAAGTCGCTGTCGACCCTCCAACTAGCGCTGGTACCAGTAATCACACCTCTACCACAAACCCGAGGATACTTCAACAATTGTATACGGGCGTACTACTGCAATGTAAGCATACAATGGACCGAGCATGAGCTATGGTAAAACCCCGGACTCTGCGGCATTCACTCCAGCCAAGCTACAGTGGCAGACTAGGACGCACTAATACAGAGCTGGTCTGACACTAGTGTAAGACTAATATGAGACCACGACTGGTTGGTATCTCAGAGACCGTCACACGATGGAAGCCACCCGATGCGCGACTTCATGCCTGATGTGGAGGGCTGGTAATCTAGAGCAGCGCTGCGTCGTGTTCGCTGAGGTGGTAGTTTCTTTACTCCTAATGATTTTGACGAAGACATTTGTATGAGACGGGGTTTTGATATACGTACGACGGAGAAAATGCCAACTTCACCGACTAAGACGTCTCTGGAAACATCGTATACGACAAGTTCGCATTCTGGCGACGAAGCAGAGGGTCTGCTCGGATCGGGATCAGTGGCGAACGGGAAAGAGACTCGGAAGCTTCGACGACGGTTGTGGATCTCAACTGCTGCAAATCTTATATTATTGACTGCATCAACATTGCTCAGCATTGCTCTATGGGCGAAGCAATGCAAAGATCCTTCGTTGGGAGTTTGGTGTAGGATACCTCCTGCCTTCTCTACGTCTTAAACTGCGGGAGCTGACAATGTTTTGATAACAGCACCGGCCAACTCAGCCATCAAATGGGTCGAGCACAAATTCCGCCCTGCTCTCGGGAATCCAACAGAATACATGGGTTTTCCTGACGACGAGACAGATAAGCGATGGCAAGCTTTGTATCAATGTGCGACTTTTTGAAGCCGAATTACACATGCAATACTAAGAACAGACTACAGACAACACCTCCGTGATTACCAAAGAAGAAGCACAGAATCTCAAGACGCCCACCATGGCTATTCCTGGTACGGACCAATATCTGGTAGAGCTGGAAGTCTTCCACAATCTGCACTGCGTGGATGAGCTCCGCAAGATGCTATATCCGGAGCGCTATGGATTGCTGGAGAACTTCAAATTGCCCGATGGAAGTATTAATCGAACGAGCTTCGGTTATAAACATTGGGGTGAGTCGAAGCTGCTTCGTTCAACTTCACAACTCTTCAACGTGATGGGATTCGCTGACTTTGCGATGATATTGCTCAACAGAACATTGCGTCGACTCCCTCCGCCAAGCACTCATGTGTAATGCCGACATCTCACCCATATCCTACCACGTCAACGTCCCATTCAACCGCGGAATCTAGTACGTGTCTCCCTTCTCCATCTCTTCCCCTTTACTTGATCACACACTAATACCACGCCAGCCCCCGCCTCGCCACAACACACACCTGCCGTGACTGGTCGTCCATCCAAACATGGGCGCAAAACCATCACGCACCCAAATTCGAGCAGCGGATATACAATTTCACGCGTCTGCAGGAAATTATCGACGATACGGACATTGATCATTCGACTGAGGAGGATTTAATGGCACAGCCGGAGTTGTTTCCGGGTGATGAGTACTGGCCGTACTGGAGGGAGACGAAATATGAGGGGGAGGTGGAGAGACCGCAGATATATCCGACCAAGGAGCATAGATGGGAAGGAACGCTGTGGGGCTGATGGGATTACCGCTGGACATGTCTTACAACGAGGTTTGCGGTTGATCATGAAGTATATGTGTCAATGTTTGAAAATTTGTGATGGTTCCATGCCTTTTGGTTGTCTTAATCTTGTTCTGTGAGTTGTCTTGAGTCCCAGTGTCATACCTAACGACATCACCCGCATTAATTGCCGGTATTTACCTGCGATTGCAAATTGTTGCAATCAATGAGTGCAGCAGCCTACTTGAGATTTGGATCGACCTTTTTACGCTTGATGGGTGACGGTCAAATGTGATCATTGCTGCAGTTCCACCCTGTTCGCGCCCGAGAATCGAGGAGCTATAGTTCTTTGTCAGTCACAAAGGGTACTATGTCTAGCAAGAAGTTTCCCTCATTTTGGAACTAACAGGCGATATACAAAACCGACCTAATCCTCCAGTGCCGGGGTAGCACACTTGGTGAACGGGAAGGTGCGCCATTTCGGGTTCTCGATAATGGCCCAACCTAATGGATGTGCTGGGCTCAACTTTCGAATTTGCGCGGCGCACGTTCCGCCACATCAAACAGCTAATTAGGAGATAGGTTTCATTCATTCGCTAGTCTTGCTATTCCGCTGATATCTGTTTCTGCAGCATATACGGACAGTAGACTGTAGCAGCAGTATTCTCCGCCGCCAACGCGGGCATAGACGCATCGCAGGCCCGAAATGTGCGGCCAGTCCATCACTAAAAGTGCCCATGATTTCCGGTCCTTCAACCTTGCAGTCCACCTCAGTCATAGGCAAAGAAGGGTGAAGAGTGACTACCCGATGCATGCAAGAACCGCTCGGAGACGGATGGTGGGAGAGAGCACCCAATCCCCGCCTGTCTTTCTCTCAGCCGATATCCATTGTTCCAAGATTTTCCGAGAGTCGCCATGACAAAATGCATTCCGAAACCTGGCTTTTTTGCTTTTCCTGTCGTCCAACCCTGATTCATCTTCAGCAGGAGGTAGAAGCAGTAACAGTAGCAGAAGCAGTAATAATGCAGTAGACAGACCAATCATGACACCTCGTGCGATCGTCATCACGAGATCAAACTCGTATCTTTGCCCGAGAAATCTCTCAAAAGCGCCACATGCTCGTCCATCCTCAAAAACTGAACCATCAAGCGCTCTTCCACTTCTCGCCAATGCATCAAAGTATCCCGCTCGGGTTGAGAGAGAGACTCCTCTTTCGTGTTCATCATTTCGGCTTTTTCCATGAGGCCGCGATATGTCTCTCGCTCGCTGTCCAGGCGCTGTAGGATACGGGCCATGCCTTGGTAAGTCTGCTGCAGGAGAAGATTGGCGACGCGGTCTTGATCGTGATACCACAGATAGATGGCGCGACTAGGTTGGCGGGAGTTGTCTTTGGGGACTTCTTGGCCTTCGACGAGGCCGGCGAACTGGAGTTGGGTCAGAATGGCGCGGACGTCTTTCACGCGCATCATGAGGCGAGCAGCGATGTCTTTTTCGTCAAGGCGACCCACGTCTCGGAGCATGCGCACGATCATGGCGTGGACTCTGCTTAGGCGAGCCTTGACTGTTTCATCAATGTCGTGGGCGATGAGGGCCTGGGTCAGTGAAGGGAAATCGACTTTCCACTCGCCACGACCAGCGGCGCCAACACGCCGACAAAATCGGGTTGAATGCTCCGCGAGCAGTTTGAGGTGTTCCTCGATGAGAGAGAGCATTTTGTTCTGATCGCGGTACGACATGAACCCATTCGTTGGATGCCCATCGTCATCGTCGTCTTCAGAAGGCAGTTCCATCTTGATGCCAATGTCGCCCCAGTCTTCCTGATTCTCTTGGTCAATGGCGCGCTTCTTGCCCTTTTTCGGTTTGTCGCGCTCCGCTGCCGGTTTGTACAGATGAGCTGCGTCCTTGAGGTCAAGCCCAAGGGTGAGATCCAAGGGCGCCCATGTCTTTAGCACTTCTGAAACATCCGCTGTCGTGACGGCGGGAAGTCGGGCCTCTTGATCCTCTGCATCCTGTTCTTCGTGGAAGTCATCATCACGTGCCTTGATCTTGGACTCCAGCGCTTGGAGTAGAGCAGCATATACTGTGGCCGTGACACCGCCAAAGTGGACCTGGGTAAACTGCTCGAGTCGCTGGCTGCGATGAGCTACGGGGTATTGTGCGAAGTTGACCGTCAAGACCAAATCGCTCTATACAGTGTCAGTAACGTAGACCCTACAAGGAGGGTGAGTGGCACAACACAGTACCGGAAGCTTGGGAACGGAGTCGTCCGAGTCAACGTCTTCATCACGATGAATGCCATTGGTCATTCCACCATTCAGCTTGGCGCGCTTTGCAGCATGTTCAGACAAGACAGCACCTGGGCGCTTGATCTGGCCGCGGGATTCGGCATCGCGAGTGGCGGAATATTCGTCGGCCTCTTGACGCTTCCGCTTGAGCGTCTTGACGGCCGCCTGGAACTCGGCCTGCTTTTTCGCCCCAGTGATCTTACCGTCCGGAAATTGCTCACTGATGACCATAGCTTCAATCTGGGCTTGCAGATCTGCGGCGGGCATATACGCCTGTTTCCCTCGCTTCACCAAAATTCCGGCCTTCAGCAGTGTGCGCAGGGTGTTGTGAAATTGGCCAACAGTCGCGACACCACCCGCTTTATGTGCGTCTGATGAGGATGCCCCATTGACCTTGACAGCACCGTTTGTATAGCCATTGCAGCTCTCATACCCACTGTCTCGCTTCGAGGCGGGCGCAAAGTCAAACGCCTGCGCAAGATCACCAACTCTGGCATGTCCAAGCTCGACGAGGTTGCTGACGATCTTGGCCGCACCTTCTCCGTATCGCTCGGCTACGAGTGCGGCTATGAGGGAAGCACGTATCGATCGAGCCGGGTTGCGCCAGTCGGCGTGGTAGTAGGTCGGGCCGTCCTCGAGTTGATGGTAGAGGATGATGTGTTGTTGCAGGAGCACGACGAGAGCCTGTCGCATCTGCCGAGCGGTGATTTGCGGAAACTCACGGCGCAGTTCATGGAGAGTGTGTCGGCCTTTCTGGGCGAGGGTCGAGAAGATTTGCTTTGTGGGCGGTTAGCGGACAAGGCAGCAGGCGGAGGAGGTGTTTGCTGGCGCTGGCATACGGAGGCGAGCTGGCCGCAGGTGTCGTTGACCACGAGGGTGCACAGTTCTTGGAGTCGCTGCGTGGTTGGGCATGTCAGTCACATTCCGCAGCAGCGGCCGCTGCTCGACTATATATACCTTGCTCATGATGGTGGACGATGGAACTCTGAGGACCTCTCACGTCGTCAGAGTTGCGTGTTGCTACCGACGGTGTCTTTGCATTTGCGCGACGAGGAATCTCGCTCGTCGGATGCGAAGAGTGCGCAATAAGTCTTCGCGAAGGCCGTCGTAGTCTGGTGGGTGACCGTGTTAAGCAGTGCGGGCACAAAAGATTCATCCGCACGGGCGCTGCCGAGTCGACTCACCCTGGCCGGCAGATTTTGTGGCGGCAATGATGAACGATTCACAGGAACAATATCGACAAGAGACACCCTCACTCGCACAATTGGTAGTCTCCCACCGCTTCTGACTTTATCATATCTATTGTTGTTATATTGACGTCGGCGCATTGCGATTGTTGGCCCATCACTGCACCCACCCGGCCCACGACTTTCCTTGCTTACCTATTCGGCCGACCTGACGTCTCGGAATACTTTGAGCTTTTGCTGCAGGCCGACCAACGTCAACAACCCATTGCACCCACCTCGCCGCCGACACCACCCGCGAGGGCCCATCACCACCATGATCGCGCGCTCTGCTATCTCCCGGCAGGCTCAGCGTGCTCTCCGGCAATCATGGACCCCCTCCGCTAGGGGCTACGCCTCCGCCTCCGGTTCTTTCCAATACCAGACGGCCGAATCCAATGGCATCAAAATCGCGAGCAGAGATATCGCCGGCCCCGTCTCCACCGTCGCCCTTGTTTCCCGAGCTGGCACCAGATATGAGACCTGGCCAGGTCTTGCAGAGGCGCTGGACCGATACGCGTTTAGGGTGAGATGAGGAGCGTTGGGATACGCCGCAAGAGGACAGAGTGCTGATGAGGATATCTACAGAGCACCGAGCGACGATCGACTCTCCGGATACAGCGCGAGTCGGAACTGTTGGGTGCGGAGCTCCAGAGCTGGCACGGCCGCGAGAACCTCGTGGTTGGCGCCAAGTTCTTGCGCGATGACCTCCCATACTTCCTCGAGCTCCTGGCTGAGGTTGCGACCATGACCAAGTTCCAGCGTGAGTGCATGTTACGAGGAGAGACAGCAGGACGAGAAATTGACTCCTCGTAGCACACGTTATTCACGAGGAGATCCAGCCGCTCGCCGAGATGAACATCAAGAAGCAACTCGCGAACACTACGGCTCTCGCTACCGAGAGCGCCCACGGACTTGCCTTTCACCGCGGCCTCGGCGTGCCCGTTGTCCCAACATCTTCGATCGCCATCAAAAAATACGTCGACGAGGGCACACTGAGCGACTATGCACAACAGGCATACTCCAGGCCAAACTTTGCCATTGTTGGTAACGGTGTGGAGTCAGGCGAGTTCCAGAAGTGGGTTGGCGAGTTCTTCTCGGATATTGGCGACTCACCTGCTGGTGCTCTCCAGACTGAGCAGGCCAAGTACTACGGTGGTGAGGAGCGCATTGCTCACGGGTCCGGCAACACCCTTGTCCTTGGTTTCCCAGGATCAAGCTCCGCTACCGGCGCTTTCTACAAGTCCGAGATTGCAGTCCTCGCTGCTCTTCTCGGTGGTGAATCCAGCATCAAGTGGACTCCAGGTTTCTCTCTGTTGGCCAAGGCCAAGGCCGACACACCACTCCTCAAGGTCTCCACCAAATCACACATCTACACCGATGCTGGTCTTCTGACGGTGACTCTTGACGGTACCACTCGTGACATCAACCAGACTGCACCAAAGGTTGTCGAAGCACTGAAGTCGGTTGCCGCAGGCGTCAGCTCTGAGGACCTCCAAAAAGCCAAGGCCCTGGCCAAATTCAAGGAGCTCGAATACGGCGCGTCGACATATGCTGGCATTGAGCTCACTGGTGCCGGTCTTGTCCGCGATGGCAAGCCATACCAGATTGACAGTGTTGCATCCGCCATTGATGGCGTCACTGCAGAGAAGGTGCAACAGGTCGCCAAGGAGGCTCTGGAGAACAAGGCTTCCGTCAGTGCCGTCGGTGACCTTTACGCTCTGCCTTATGCGGAAGAGTTGGGTCTTCGTGTGTAAATATCCCTGTCATAGAACAAAGTTTCCTTTGCGAATTCAGGCGCACATAGTGAGCTGTAACAATATATGAAAAGCATCACGTCCGTCGAGTTTTCTCTACATTATCATGACTTTGATCCCGTGTTCGAAGCTCCGTGGTGGTCCTGTACTGTAGAATTCAGGCCACGTCACGTGCTCTCGCCAAAGCTTCTTCGACTTTCAAACATCAGCTTTGTCCGAGTTATGCCGAAGCGCTTCCTCACCATTGAACACTGACATCCAACACCACACCACACCTTTCCCACCTCGTCAACACACACGACACCCCCAACAAATTCCGCCACAATGGTCTTTGCCTGGAAAGCCGCGGGCATCACGTACGTCTCTCCTCCTGCCTCCGACGTCTTCACGTGAAGCCCCGGCGCGCACAGCAGAACGGCGACTCCTGTGTCATCATGCTCTGAATTGTGTTCTTGTTGTTCCGATACTGATGCGGTGGGGTAATCTAGGTACAACCGCTACATCGCCGTGGCTTCGCGCGTCGTGCGCCGCTCGTTGAAGGAGGACAAGAGATTGCAGGCTGAGCGCCGCGGGGAGATGGATTTGAGGTTTGCGAAGTGGGAGGTGAGTTTGTCCGAAAGATGAAATGGGATGGGCTTGTGGGGAGGAAGAGAAGAGAAGCAGGGATCTGTGGAAGAGGAGGGGCGAAGAAAGGAATGAGCTACATCTCAGATTCGGGACGTTCGTGGATGTGATTATGCTGACGGGAATCTCTTCGCTTCGCAGAATGGAAAGCAGCAGGAGATGAAGTCTGTGGGCGATGCTAATGCGGAGGCTGCGACGCAGCAGGCGGCTCAATAGATGGTGATGGTGGATAACCGTGAAGCTTTGCGCTGGTGAGAGGGTGAGGAAGAACTCGTGGTCAGGGCCCAGAAGATGCTGCTGGAGCAGAGCAGAGCAGCACAATTGAACAACGGGCTTTTCAAAAACAGAGAAAGAAGAGCATTCGCCCCTGTATCATCTGTATATAAAGCTGGAGAATTGATGGATGGGTGCTGATGGTTCTTGTTGTTGCTCCCGCAGCTCACTGGCGTGTATTTTCCGTGTGATCTGCAGATTTTCATTGGCAGCAGTGGCAGGCCTCATTACTTGCAAATGCATTACTGAGGCATAGCGCTGTTCAAGGTCATTCAGATCCAAGTGAGCAGACTGGAAGCTGTGCTCGACAGCATCTGATCACGCCAAGACTTAGTTCCCGGAGCACCTCTTGCTCACCCAGGGCTTTGACTCCCATCACCACGGCCTGACTTTCACAAACAACATGCCTCTCTTCTTTACACGAATACACATAAACCCGTGAATTGTCCAACGAAGACGACGATGACGCAGTCATCAATGGTGCGTCACGAATAATGTTTCGACTGCCATTCAGACCAATAAAAACAACGACTGACCTCCCACCTCAGATCTGTCGATGCTCAACCTTTCCCCTGAGGTCACGGAGCAATCCGCCGGCGCAGCAACTGCAAGACTGATTCAAGAAGCACAAACGATGATGGATCACCAGCAACGGCGGCCTTCCGCTTTTGTCAGTCACAGAAGCGTGCAAGATGTCACGGCGAATTTCATTGCCGCCGCTGCTCAGCTGCCCGCCGGCGAACTGGTGAAAGATGAGTACTTCACGTTGTTTGAGGCAGTGGGTGCTCTCGAGGTATGTTGATCACTTTTCATTCAGATTGTGCTTGGGGAGAAGTGGCGAGCATCTCACAGGCTGACACTCGCTTGGTAGATCATGGACCCGAAGATGGATAGCGGTTTCGTTGAGCCGACAGATGCTTTCGAGCTGGATTGGAAGGTTGTCGATGAGGGTGAGTTAAGTGGCGAGGAAGTGAGTAATTAAGTTGAACCAGTTGTCTTTCTGAACGTGCTCGTCTGACGATGGAGAAGGCTCTGTGGATCATGGACGAGCTTCTGAAATTGGAAATACTTTTCCACGAGGGGTAAGTCGCTGTGAGCAGCTTGTGCTGTAAATATTGCGCCCACATCACTAATAGCTACCTTGCAGGTACCCTCTCTCGCAGAATGTCTTTACCTCGTTGCACATTTTCCGGCTGGTCGACCCAAGCAATACTTACCCTTACAATTTGAATTTTGCCTCGAGAAGGTCTTCGCTTACACAAAAGATCCTTCGAATTTACTGCCTGGCTGTCATCAAGTCCTGTCAGCTGGTCCTCGAATGCATCCAAGCACAGACATACTATGAGGAGGAGGATTTCGTGACTTATCTCTTCGGCAGAGAACTTTGCCCTAATATCACAGTCGAAGAGGTCACTCAATCACTCTCTGACACAATTACTGGAATGCTGGAAGATTGTAAGACGGATCAGAGCGAAGTGGGACTTGGGCTGGCAGTTGCCCTGATACAACGACTTGAAATCCGGTATCACCTTCTCTGCGGCTTGGAACGAAGTCCAGATGGCGCAGTAGCTGTGTCATATTGGACGCGACTCCTAGAGCAATTCAATCAAGCCGCCTCGAATCATGCTTCGGCCAAAGCTCTCCCAGCTGCATTCTCGCACAAAGTCCAACGTCAACTGGCATCAAGCACACCACCACGACCAATGCCCGAGATGTCATGGGAAGAAGCGCAACAGAAATGGATTTGTCTGTGTGACGATATAATTGCTGGTTTCAATGCGACAAGATCCGAACTTGTCAAGAATGCCCATCTCCTGAAGTCAGCGATATGGAGCTTCTCGTTTAGGACGCCGGCTCCCAATACATACGCGCGCGCTAAACTGCAAGAACTGATCACCTCTGACGAGAGAGTCGCAGAAGATGTGTCACATTTCGATCTCATGCTTGCGGACATCCGAGAACTCGTGTTACCTCAAGATCCCCTCGCAGATCCGGCCAGCTTCATGGTGGAAGCGACGCACGATATTCGACATCGGACTTCTAGGATCCTCGAAGACTTCATGGTAAAAGCATTCGGAGAATATCTGAACCTTTATCGCGTCATCTGCCAAAATCGGGATAGGATGCGGAGATTGTTCACGCAGTCCATCGCGCTGTTTGATGAGATGGAAGCCCTTGCGCTCGAGGCGGACGATGAGATCATGAAAATCACTTCTCCTCGATTCACATCGCAGGATGAGTCAGAGCTATATTATCCGATCTGGACCTGGACCAGGATATACAAGCTGCGCCTCGTACAGTGGAGTGTTCAGCTCGGATTTGAGTCCGATCTGTACCAGGATGATGGGGTCTATCAGATGTACGATGTGCTTACCTCGGTATTTGCCCAAATTGAGAATTCCACGAGAACAAGCAGCTCCTCTGCGGTTTTACAGGCAAAGAGCAGAAAACGGCATGTCTCTCTCGCGGCGAGGAATGAAGGCATACGGTGGCTTTCGGGTGTGCAGAAAGAGGCACACGTGCAACAGAATCTGGCAGTGGTGCTTGCGATCTTCTGGGACTTCCTGTCGAAGGTGGACGTCCTCCCAATGGCCGACCAGCGTCTATTTCACAATGAACAACGACAGTATGAGGCGAGGATGAAACCTTTCATCAGAATACAGTATCAAGTGATACCCACCCTCGATGACTTGCGAAAGCGCAAATCCGATCGAGCCGCGCATCCATACAGCCCAACAGAACTCCAATCACATTTGGAAGGGATAATGGGCTTTTCCAAGACTTCATCCCAGCACCAGTCGATACTCGAGGAGTTGAGACAAGTGAGAGACCTGACTTCAAGGGAGGACTCGTTCCGCCATCAGGAACTCAAGAATCTCGAGGCAACATGCTGGGCGATCAAGATTGCTTTGGGGCAGCTGGTGAATGCCTGCAAGAAGATCGGAAAGGAGCATGAGTTGAGTCCTCGGCTATCTCTGAAGGCAGCATTGAAAGTGACTGTGCCGGAGATCAGAGAGAGGAAGCATCCGTGGTGGCCCGTGCCGAAGATAGTCGAGGTCGCTGCACCTTGATATGATTCAACGAGAAAGCGAGGTGATGATGCCTACCATCGGATTGCTACAGGGATGGAGATCGCAACCATCCAATGCTTTTCTCTGTTGGACCTTCCAGCCTCACGGAAGGCTCCGCAGATTGGCAGACAGTCCGTGTTGTAAGTCTGCGATAAGCTGCGTCCGATATAGAGCGATGCAAAAACGAGATCGCCTCGCCTTTTAGCGCCATCTCTTCTGGTCCGGACCTCTATCGACCGTGCTTGCTGCGAGCGGGCTTCGCGTTTGAGCACTCTCGCCTCCATGCATACATGTATCTCTCTGACAGCCGAGGATGTAATACACGCAGCCCGTGCCAGTTTCCTTGTGTACCACTCACGTCACGTTGGGGTTTCATGCTAATTTCCATCTGTGCATGGCAACACGGGGTCTTTTCCGATGCCCTATCAGCACTGTGGTACGGCAAGTAGTGCGGTGATCTCAGCAGCCAATTGCTGGAGGCTAAATGGCCGCGATCGTACCGACATATGCGGACGTAGTCATCGGGTTCTGCAGGCCCTCGTCAGGTGTCGTACGGATATGTGGTCCTTTGCATATCGTCATCATGTCACGGGGAAAGAACTTCTTCCTGTCTTTGTCCATATTCGCCTTCAGATGATGATGCCACTGATCAGTTTGGGTCCTGGACGCCGATATCTACTGTTGCTTCATGCAAGTCAGATGCTTGCGACGATCGAGGAGGATCTGTGAGATTGGGTGGAGCGTGGTCCAGAGCAATCAGGAACCATGAAGGGCAGAACAGGGCCTGTTCAAAATCCGTGTTGTCGTACAAGGAATATCGGTCGGGTGCTGATAACCCCCGTTCGGCTCTAGCCGCTTATGTTCGCTGCTGCAGTGGAACGAGAACAAAGATGCACGCTTGCAGGAGCTCGTTCTGCGGACATCGTTCCAACATCTGCGTCTGACACTGTCGGCTTTCGGCAGGAAGATCTCTGATGTATGTCCACACGACGAAGATTGGGTGAGAGTCGGAATTGAGTTGCGAAGGTTGCCACTGACAGCTGCTTGACTCGCGGGAGGGCCGCAGCCCGTCAATCCCTCCCCTCCTTTCTGCAGTGCGGCGTTCTTCACGCTACATCGCCGCCCCCCAACTGATGACTCGGCTAGTGGGCAAATGACAAGGCTCACATAGATTGGGTCTCAGACTAAGGCTGCCAATGGCCGATCTAAGCTCCACCTGCTCCTCATCGAAGTGCACTTCGCGATCCCTCGCCATTCAGCTTCGCCCGCCACACGAGCGCATGCGATATCTTGAGAGCGCCTCGCTGTCTTTCAGTGAATCATCTGGGCGCTTTCGGCTCATGCGGGGTCCGTAGACATGTCTGACAGGAACGGAACTTCGTCCGCAACAACCACCGGCACCAAGTCGAAGACCGTGTCAACGACGGGGAAGAAGAAGCCGAAGCAGATCGTATGTGTGGGGTTTACGTTGCGGTGTGCTTTGGAAAATGACTGATTTGATGTTTTTTTTTCCACTTTTCCAGGATTTCATTGTCACCACCAGCGATCCGAACAGCGCAAGCAATGCAGCCAATAAGAAACGCGTGCGGTCTGTCGCTGCACTCAAGTCATGGCCAGAACGGCGGAAGAAAATCTTCGAACAGCTCGAAAGCTCTGGTGGAGGACGAGGTGCATTCGTACTAGATGACCCAGGAGTCGCGAGAAGGAAGTCGAAAACGCCACCAGAACAAGATGCTCGAATTTCGACAGCACAGCAAGTCTCGCCTCACTCTACTGGCTCCGTGGCCAAAAGGCCCAAATTTTTTGGACCACCTTTGCCGGAATCTGCCGCTTCCGCGAACGCTACGTACGCTTTCAATCCGGATGCGCCTACCTTCGTGCCGATTGCGACGTCGACTGCGGGAGATATTTCGACTCAGCTTGATAGCGCGTTAGAGAACGCTGCGGGGAATAGATTCGGACAGTCTTTGCAGACGACCTACCAGAACTATTATACCTCGCTGCTCCCACTTCCAGCACAAGCTTTGAGGCCCGTTACTGCTTCTGCAGTAGCCGAAGTATCAAACAGACGGAAGCGCATGGCCGATGGCTCAGAGAAGCCGATGGAAGCCGCTAGTGACATGGCTTTGATTACTCCACCTGCCTCGCCCAAAGCAGACCCCAGTGCCGGGGTGATAGATCCATTCTACAATTGCCCTGTGACTTACCGACCTTGGTTCAACAAGATCTTGCACCATATGATTCACGTTTATGCTCCGAGAGGCTGGCCGGCTTTGAAAATCACCGCTCAACAAGGGAAGAACTGGGAATGGTTCATGACGCAGAAATCACTGGAAGAGCCAGCCCTGTTCTATGTCCGACTGCTATTTGGCTCTGGAGATATGATCCGACTTGGGGTTCTGAGCGCGGAGATCAGATACTGGCTGCGATCCGAGGCCATCAAAGCTATCAACGAAGCACTCGAAGATCCTGTGAAGTGCTGTTCCGACGCGCTCATTCTCGCTGTGGGACGCATTGCATTGCACGAGCATATGTATGGAGACAGGGGCGGGTCGAGCTCCGTCCATCGACCTGCTCAGAGGCGCATGATTGATATGCGAGGAGGTATGGCAAAGCTTCCCTTTCCGGAATTGGTCAAACGGCTCATGAGATGGTCTGATCGGCTGATGGCCGTGGGAACTGGCACGCCGCGTTTGCTCGAGGACGATGGACCCAATACGAATTTCACTTTGAAAGAGAGCGTTGGGGCGATCGAAGGTTGGGCGCCTCATGAAATTCCCGGCGTCCGGAGCAAGATCAAAATTAGTGATTTGGTCAATGATGACGACGATACTTGATTTCGGAGCACAACTCCACACACGAGACACTCAGCTATGTTGGACATGCAATGCGACGCCTGGTTGAGAGGCCATTGTGGTGGCATTGATCAGCCATCCAGCAACTGCACTTTGACGGCCTTGGCAGCAGGCGTCGACGCCGTAGCAAAGGCCTCTTCCGCTTGCTCCAACTTGTATCGATGAGTCACCAGAGGTTTCAAATCGATCAGTCCTTCCGAGACCAGCATGATCGCCTTGGGATACGTCTCCCGATATCTGTTGTCTGTGGTAAGCAGCCGCAGTCTGACTGAAGGTTCGGATTGCGCGTATGCACGACTCACTGGTACTGGAATCTGATATCAATTTCACAGAATGAAGCATGCATGAACGGGATCTGCTGGAAGTCCTTGCCAACGCCAATAATGAAGACAGTTCCGCCAAATCTGGACGCCTAGGAGAATAGGTCAGCGTGTTCTCTGGATCACTGCAGGCACGAACTCACATAGATGCCCGAATGAATCGAGCTCTCGACCCCAGTACATTCAATGACCAACTTCGCTTCCTGGCCCAGCGCCTTCTTTATACTCTCGCCAACGGCCTGCGGTTCCTCACCTCCCTGGACGTGGACAGTTCTCACCCGCGGAACAAGTTTCTTTGCAAATGCCAACCTACTCTCATCAATATCCGTAATGACAATCGGCGCAGCACCGGCTGCATTGGCACTCAACAACCCAATGATTCCGATAGGCCCCGCGCCACAAATCACCAGCGGATCTCCCATGCGCACCCCAGAACGATCGATTCCCGCCAGAGCGACGCTGAGGGGTTCCAACAGCGCGCCCTCTTCGAAACTCATGTTCTCTGGCAACTTGTGCAGCCAAGCTTCCGGGTGACAGTGGTATCTTCGTAAAGTGCCATTGATTGGAGGAGACGAATAGAAAATCTTCTGTGGACAGCCATGATATTGTCCCGTTCGGCAGAAATCGCAAGATGCTTTGGAACATGGAATTCCGCATTCGAGCGCTACACGGTCGCCTGTGAAGTTGTTCATATCAGCTACAGCATCACTCGCCACTTCGGAGGCATCGAATATGATGATCCACTGAAATGATGACAATGACGATCCTAGGGATGACCATCAAAACGATTACCCCGACGCGACCCACCAATCTTCAAATTTTGGACTTCTTCTCCGACGCCGACGATTTCGCCTGCGCTTTCATGTCCGAGACCTTGGGATCCGGTGATCAGGGAAGAGCCGATTTTGCCATGTTTCCAGAAATGCACGTCCGAGCCGCAGATTCCTGTTGCGCGGATGTGAATCAGGCATTCGTGGGGTTTGGGCTGCGGGATCGGTTGGTCGAGGATGTGGAGTTCGTGTTCGGGGTTGGTGTGAATTGCGATGTTGGGTTGGAGGGTCGTTGTCGTGCTTGTGGACATTATGTGTTTGGGGAATGTGATATGAGACGTGATGGGATTTGCGAATGAGAGAGGTTTGGGGAATGAACAGCGATGGAATCAGTGGGAGATGGCCAACGACTTTTGCATGATTTATGCGTGTTGCGCATGTATTGAATGTCCTGCACGGAGCTCTCTGACCCCTCAATGACATGCTGTGTACTTCCGTTGCTTGCAGGGAACCGGAACTCCATGTTCCAGCACAGACTCGGCGTCTCAAAGTGTCCACAGCAGCGGAGATGTCAAATGCTGATCATTGTTCGGACTTTCAGCTCTCAAGACTGAATGCGCAATGCAACAAATTGAACAACATCTTTCGAACTCCGAAGGGAGGTACCTAGTTTGTCATCCCGCTATCTGCATCCTGCGTCGCGGCATACGCCGAATTACCTCTTTGGGAACGACAGGTGGACTGTCGCACTCGCTGCCACGTCGATCAGTCTGTTCTCCCGAATTCAACCAGATTCTTCCTCTCACTCTCTCTGAGAGATGTATCCAATCGACCCAACATGTCGATGCATCATTCACTGCGTCTACTCCTTCTCATCGTCATCTTTGCCTCACTCTCCTTCCTTGCTCTAAACCCACAGCTCCCAACAGACGTCCTATCGCTCCTCTGGCGAAGCGCACACTGGAGAATTTCGCATCCATCAAAATCACACCGAGCACCATTATACAATTGCGATCTCCCAAATGTCATCGAGAAACGTTACTGTGTCTTTCTCACGCAAGGCTCCCTGTTCGAAGATCATGCCCGCACAGTCAAACTGAAGACGGGGGAGGAATTATGGCCTACGAATGTATTCTTCGCAGCGCATCGCCTCGCGCTGGAATGTTGTGAGAAAGGCATAGAGAACGCGACGCTGGACGCTATCAGAGCAGATGTTGCGGTCGAATGGGTTGAATGCGACCGGAAATTGGCACCTGATGAGCTCGAGTTTGAGCTGCAGTGAGATGACGTTTGATTTGGTTGACGATTTCACTGTGTTTTCCTCAGCCGTTCGACGTGCCAGGACCCAAGCGATGCTCGTTATCAATGATATGACCACAATGTAGTATATGAGCATCGAATGTGTCCACGTTGTACTTTCTCCTGAAGTTCAATGGTCGAGAATGATACTGCCTTCTGCAGCCAACACAATGAAATCCCCAATCTGCTGGGGCCTGAGACGAGCTCACAAATGGTGCGCGCACGATTGCCATGAAACGCTTCGCAAACAACAGACGAGCATTTCTCCCTCCAGTCCTTATTGATACTTGATTTGGACTTGAATCAGAAGCTCCTTTCACCCTCTGGACTGCCATCTTGCGAACATGCTGCTCCATTGCCAAGGCAGATCCGTATAGTGCAATTCCAGCACCGCATGCCGACTCACGGTCTACCAGAAGCAGTCGTTGAGGGCAGTCCTTTTCGTTTGGTGAATAACATCCGGGCACGCTTTTCATCTTGCGTAAGCCCGCAGGATGGCTTCGGCTCACGCCATAGCTGCGTAGAACCTTAAAAGGCGAGAGCGGGAGATACTTGTCGTCCTCAGACAGGCAAAGAAAGCAGACTCGACGGCAGGTGAGTAAATATATGTAGCCACCAAAGTCGTCGCACAGCTCGCACTTGGGCGTGCTGATTGCTTCATAGAGGTCTTGATAGGTAGAATATGACCCTGCTTGGATGCTGAGGATGCTGCGGCGGGATGATAGGCTGTGCTTTACGATTGTTCGAAATTGTGGGATACTGTCGACGACTTGAATTGCCCGCTGATTGACAGCTCTAAAGTCCATGAGAGACCGAAGATCGAGCTGCACGAGGGCATCGTCTAAGAGTTCGAGCGGGAACCTATCTAAAGCGCTAAGAGTATACTAAGGATCGACGTAATAACGACCTATATTTAGAGGATATATACGTTCGAGGACATTCTTATCGAGCGTATAGTCTTTTAGATTTAGGTAGGAATAGGTAAGTTTATCGAGCGGTTCGAGTATCGTAAAGTCTAGCAGCATCGCTAGTTAAGTATAGTTCTTAGACAGGAGAGTTCGGAGGCAGGGTGTAGACTAACAAAAGGCGAGATCGGGTAGACCCGCATCTGTCCTAATCGTGTATTTTATCTATCTCTATAAGTCGTCTCTCTCTCTCTCCCTCTCCCTCTCTCTCTCTCTCCCTCTCTCTCTCTCCCTCTCTCTCTATAACGACAATAATAACGAAACACTTGGATACGGCGCAGAAGGCAAATAGACAAGGTGCTCCGGAGATGCTCGAGTTTCTCGAGCGTATAGGGCGACATTAGGAGAAACGCAAGCAAGAAACGATCGGAGAGCGTTCCTACCGCTTGCAAGCGACTATCTCGTAGGTTTTATCGTAGAAACGCACTCGCCGGGAGATGTTCCTTGAGAAGGCTATCGAAGCGACGACATCCGACTTCTCTCAACTTCACAGCGCCGCCTTGGGATGTTTTCGACATGTAGTTCAGCAACAGGACGCTGGATCATGGTGCTCGACAGAGTAGCCCAAGAAAAACTCCCATACCTCAGATTCTGTGCCACTGCACCACATCATGATGTCTGGTCTGTCGTGCAATCGTAAGAGCGTTTTCCTTCCGCGCGAAAGTATAATTGCTGCGTGCTTGGCAACAGCAGCTTCAGAAATCAGCACTTCCAGGACCTGACCAGTACAGCCTCCGGCAGTGTACATCACACAGAGTTGATCCTCGATAAGGTTGCTGTCTCCGATATGTGGACCTTCCTGCTGAATCCAACAGCCACACACGAACAAATTGAGTCTGCAAGCGATACACTCGAATCGGCAGAGCGTCCTCTCAGAGACTTCAAGCAGCCAGTGGAAACTGGAAGTCATCCCTGTTGAGAACGCTGAACTGGAGACATTTACTGGCGTCATGGCTCCTAGCGGACAGTATACCGGGACTGAACGTGTGCTCAAAAGGAGGCATCCGCATCTACGATACGGAGAGCCGAATGATGAAGGGGTCCGGGGTGGAATCGCAAGATGGCCTTCTCAGCATGGAATCGATTGGAATGTTTGAAGTTTACGCTCAGTCGAAAGGTCCGAGGAGCTACTGGGAGAATGTAGCGCCGACGACTGGTACATGGAGCCCCGCTCTTGCTCTCAAGGAAGAAATGGCGACGAAGTTCCGGGATTAATAATCTAGGTGCTTGCAAACCGTGAGCATGAGCCAAACAAACAGAAAATCCTGTGGCGTCGAGGCTGCCTAAATTTAGATGCACCGAGTACGACGGCTAGGGCAGTGCGAGAAAACGACTACGTCAAGATCGACCACGTAAGACTTTGAGCACACAGTTGCTGGTCTATCTCATGACCTTGTTTGGTGTATGATGTCCTTCAGAAGAAAATTGGCTACAAACCCGAGTTTGCTGCGGTATCAATTCACATTCCGCAGTCTCTTGTGGTAGTCATCTCGAGGTTGCGTCGACTGTACCCTCATCGGAAATTGCTCTTTACCAAACCCTTCCCATTCACATCATACGGGCAGGCGGGACGTCGGGGTCGACTGGGATGTGAGGGCGGGAGAATCGGAAAGAAACCTTCCCAACTTACAGAGTGATGACACTTGGAGCACAAACGAAGGAGCAAGCTCCTTCAATGGCATCGTGTCCACATTCAACAGCATTCGATACACTTATGTATTGCTTAAGCGAGCAAGCTTCCAGGCCGTAAGATTTGCAATTATGTTGTGGAGAGATTCGATACAAGAAGTACCTGCCTGATGCGCGCGATGCGCGTGGGACCGACGATACCAAGATAGCTTCACCCCAACTCTCTCCGTCTGTGCATATCAATATGACAGACATCGAGACCCTTCCGATAATCCTGTTCGGATATCCGTTCAGTCCCTACGTCCAGAAGGCCCTCTTGCTCTTGCATGTGACCGAAATTCCTTTTCAATTACAAGAAGTAGGCTCTCTGACGCCGCGCCCGGAGCTTGAGGCAATTGGAATCGCATACCGTCGTGTGCCAATATCAGCAGTTGGTAAGGACATCTACTGTGACAGCAAGGTCATACAAGAAGTCATACCCGGCAAACTTGCGAGGAAATATATTCCGATTTCCAAGGCTGTAAGTGGTATTGCTCGATCGTAGCAACCACTTCCACGGAGTCCCCATCCGAGATCGATTAGCTGCTGATCTTTGCTCCAAGACCGCGCGTTAGAAGAATGGGGCTTTGTGTTGTTCAACGACACTCTCGGACTTGTTCCATCCCAGCTGATGACGTCTGAATTTGCCAAAGACCGCGGCTCCATCTATCCTTTATTGATGCGTCCAGATTTCGACACGCTACAAGGGTCCGCAGCAGGCGACTTGCACAGTCGGCTCAACCACTTGGAAAGTGTGGTCCTCGATGAACACAACCCGCCCTACATTGGTGGCGGCAAAGAAATAGATCTCGCGACAATCCATGCTATCTGGGGTATCAGATGGGACTTGCATGGATTGGACGACAATCGTACGTTCCGGCGTTCCAAGCCACCGTCAATGTCTTCGTCTTCAGTTTTGACCTCATGTGCTGACTTTGAATTCCTTCTCGCCAGCACCTGGACTCGGAGCAAAGTCGTTTCCTGCGCTCAGCCGAGAACGCTTCCCTAAAGTCTGGAGGCTGGTCGACCAGCTGCCTGTTCCTAAACCGTAGCACATCACTTTTGCAGAGGCGACAACGAAGATATTCGCCTCAGGATACGCATCAGATGCTGCTCAAAGTATCCTGATGAAAGACGATCCTACTGGCATCGCCATTGGAAGTCTTGTACGCGTTGAAAGTCTCGGCGCAGAACCATACAAACATCCTGTATTAGGAACCCTTCATGCAACGGATTCGTACGAGATTGTCATTGAGGTGGGAACGGGACTTCGACTACACTTTCCGCGGGAGAGTCAAATTCTGCGACCAGCTGAATAGGCCTGTAGGTCATCGAACGACGCCGTGGCTTGGAATCGTTGATTAAGTAAGATAACACCTGCAAACGGATGCCGTACATGCCGAGGAGGTAGTCCTCGTTCGTGTCTCACTTGCAACATCTTTGCCAGCATTTGATACCTGCACTGTTCTCAACCTGCGGACGGATCAGCTCCAAGTGTGTGAGCAGTGTTACGGGATGTACTCACGCATCCCCCATTCCTGCAGTACTCGTCGTCGTTGCAAACATTACCCCCCGATAGGACTTGTCCAGCGAAAGTACAACTCTGTGTCCCTCTGCACTCCTGCTAGGTTCTTAGCCTCATATTAATTCCAGGTTCAAGGCACGAGATCTTCGTACTGCATAGAGTGGCCCCTTGGCTGGATGCAAATCCCTGTATATCTGCAGTTCTTCTGTGCCAAGACGAGCGTCCAGGCAAGCGGCAGCAGAATTATGGACCGATTCCAGTCGATTGTGCTGCTCTTCGAGGCCAAGATGACTGACAAATTGCTCGCGGTTCCGTGGCCAGAGTCAGACGTCCGTAG
>ANSM01003873.1:0-17458 GCA_000347735.1 Cercospora canescens BHU | reverse complement strand
GGCAACGCGTGGACGACGGGCCCAGACCACGCCAAGCCGTATTCCCATCGTCCTCCACCGTGCTAGCTCTCTCGGGTCGTCGCGCTAGAAGACAACGACGAGGGCGCGGTCGTGGTGAGATGATGACCTACGACGGTGGTGTTGACGCGTCCCTCGACCTCGTCGTTGAGTAGTGCGCGGCCGCCACGAATGCAGCCGCAATATCGCAACGACGGGCATCCTCTGGCCACACCGAGACATGATGGATGAGAGCAACCGCAGGGCGATGGGATGGGACGACGTACGTGGGCCAGAGGATGGCCGGAGCAACCTGCAGAACCAGTGAATGAATGCATCATCAACCGATGGCCGCGCAGTTCCTTCGTCACACGATGGCACTCATGGGGACAGAATCCCGTCGACCTCGCCTATCGTGCTGCCCTCCTCGCCTGTCGTCCAGGCCATTGCACGTCCAGTCTGACCTACACCTCGTCCGCTCGCGATGATGTTGACCAACATACTTCCCACGCCACAGCTCACCTGCTGCGCGAGGATATTACCCCATGCAGATCTGCAGCCGCTGCCGATTACCGAACTTGACTCCGGCCAGAGAACCACCCGACCGCATCTCTCATCTTCCAGATACACATGACACACGACTCACCAGAGCGCATCAGATTCGAGCATATCCTCGTACTGAGGTGAATGTAGGATGTGTTGAGCAACCCAGCGTTGCCACAAGATAGGTAGCTCTCGGCTGTCTGGCCGCCATCACTAATTCGCCACGCATACAAGACACCACCTTTTGCCCTCCTCCTCCTCCTCGCAAAGAGCGCTCGAGGGGCTGCGAGGGAGACACCATGGCGGAGGAGACGCCTTTCCATGTCGCCATTGTGGGTGGTGGTCTCTGCGGCATCACTCTCGGCATCGCCCTTCAAAGACACAACATCCCCTTCACCCTCTATGAATCGCGCAGCTCCTTCACAGAAATCGGTGCTGGAATCAACTTTGGTCCTTCAGCACTCCGCTGCCTCCGTCTCATCGACCCATCTCTCGGGGAAAAAGTCCTCCAGCTCGCCACAAGGAACCCGCCACCTGACCATGACATATGGGCCTTCTTTCGCTACGGCGCACCATGGGGTGACCACGCCGATGGCGAGATTTTTCACAGAATTTCCAGCCCTCCCACGGGCAACATGACTCTCCATCGCCAAGAACTACTTGCACTCCTCGCTGAAGAAATGGGCTCCGGCCGTGCCGAATTCAACAAGAAGCTGGTCTCCTACACCCAAAACTCCTCCCATGTCACCCTGCACTTCGCTGACAACACCTCTGCTACCGCCAATCTACTCATTGCCTGCGACGGCATCCACTCCAAAGTCCGTGCCGGCATGTTCGGGCCCGACAGCCCCATCAGCAAACCCGTGTTCAGCTCCAGCGGAGCCTATAGGGCCCTCATTCCAATGGAGACCGCACTCTCCGTCCTTGGCGAATCTGCTCGTCTGAGCACCCTCTCCTTTGGCCCAGGCGGCTACCTGATCACCTATCCAGTCTCAGGCGGCACCAAACTGAACTGCGGCGCCTGGACATCCCGTCACGAAGGGAAAGAAGGCGAATGGCCGCACGAGGAATGGGTCGTCCCGAATCAAGCCGAACAATTCAAACGTGATTTTGGAAAGTTCGGCCCCAGAGCGCAAAAGATTCTATCCTTATTCGACCAGGATCCCGATTTCTGGGCGACACATCACCATGCTCACCAGCCAGACTCTGGGTTCGTCGATGGCCTGGTCCTTCTCATCGGAGACAGCGCACACTCCATGCCACCTCATCAAGGGGCTGGAGCATCGCAAGCCATCGAAGACGCGTACGTGTTGTCTGAAGTCTTGTCTCATGTATCCTCTGTCTCTTCCAACGTCTCGTTGTCGGTAAAGTTCAAAGCCGCCCTACAATCGGTCGATGAGATTCGTGCTCCAAGGGCAAGACTTGTCCATCAATTCTCGCATGAGGCAGGAAAGAGAAATTTCAGTTTCTGGGACAGGAAATTGGAAGGGAAGGAACTGAAGGATTGGATTGAAGAGGCTGAACGGAGGCTGAAATGGATCTGGCAAGAAGACATGCAGAAGGAGGCGGAGGAAGGAAAACGACTTTTGAGTGAGAAGTTGCAGTCCAATGAGGAGCGACGTTCTTGATCATTACGAAGTGCGGAGAGAATGGCTCTCGAAAGGAGATGGTGAAGTTTTTCTTGGCATGATTTTTGGGATGAAATGAGGAGATACACATTATTGATGACCACGCTGCAGACGACGAATGTGATGGCGTAGAGCCGACGGTGAAACCGCAGATCGGGATCAATACTTCCAATCGAAGAATTGCAATGTGCTCGCAGTACTTTTCCAGTAATTATGCCCAGCGCTCAACGCAGAGAATGTCGCTAAGAACTCGTGCACTCGCTGAGACCCCTTTGAACAATGCCGTTAATATGCTTTCCGAATGCGCAACTATCGCTCCTTGTTCTTTCTCCCTTCTGCTTCGGAACGCGTCCAGGCCACAACCGACAGGCCCGCTTCGTCAATCACCACATCTTCCACGGCGATGTTCTGCCTTCGTTTCGAGGATGAAGTTCCAGACCGAAGAATTGAACCGGTCGGCTTTTCAGCGTCGCGCGAATTCCCAAGGTATTCGGAAGGCTTGCGTTTTGTGCCGTAAGGTTTCTTGATCGAATGATGATCTCGTCGACCGGCTGGCAGCCGGCGTGGAAGAGTCCGCTTCTTCCTTTCCTTTTGTCGCCAACCGACGAAAGATAAACCTGCTTCGTCGACGATTGCCGCCGGCAGCGAAGATTTTCTTCTCGTCTCCCGCGGAGAGACACGATTGGGTTGATGTTGCCAACGAATGAACGACAGTCCAGTCTCGTCCAGAACAGGCTGCATGACAGGGACCTGAGTGTCTTTCGCATCAGATCGTGCCGCCTCTCCTCGCACATCGTCGACGGCATCGACGCTATTCACCACACTGTCCAGGGCCATCGCACCCCTCGGACTGATCCCCTCCCCACCGACCTCCTTCCTCATTCTCACATTCCTAACCACCCACCTGTCTCTCCACTCCGCCGGCCAAAACTTCCACTCTTCCAAAATCTTCACCTGTCTGTACCAGACTTTTAATTTCACATCATAAAACCACTCCTGCGTGAATCCTTTGCGAACTTCCCCATGGAAACATCCAGTCCTCAAACGGTAAGCTTCGTTGTGCGTCTGCCACCACTGCTTCTCTTCCTCGCTTTCATAAAATTGTGCCGGGAGGCCGTTGCTCACGTAATCCCAGGGAGAGTAGCGTGACGGAATTACGCCAGCCTGTGCGCGAAGGTAGGCTTTGTGCATGAGGATATCCCCGCGGCGTGCTCCATCGGCTTGGAGACGTGGCAAGTCCGACCAGTGAGGTGGGTCAAGTAGGTGGGAGGGGGTAATGTCTTTCCATTCGGTGTTTCCTGTGGGAGAAATGAAGTCGACACCGATTGGCGAGGATCTTGGCCTTTTTTTGTGGCGATGTTGGTCGAGACGGCGGAGGTTCTGTTCTGTGAGCGAGCGTTTGCGTTTCAGAGTCCAGATGCGAGAACCTTCGGGGGTCGTTTCGTGCGTGTATTCTTTGTAGACGCCTGACTCTGCTATCCTGTTGAGAGTTGCGAGCTCTGCCTTGTATGCCTTCTCAACATCTGTCAAGCCCTTCGAAACTTTGCCATGGTGGTCTTGCGTCGCCATCATCGGACCTGCCGCTGAATTTGTGTATGGGCCACTTGTGCAAGAAATGGGTATGGTACCCTTGTCGCAGGTGATCGCAAAAGTGGTGTTGCTCGAAAGTGCGGATGATGTAGCAAGAAAGGCGCGCACAGGAGGTTTTGTGCGACAGTGGAATTTCTCACTACTGCCATGCGAATGCCACGAGGGTGCTTTTTTAAAGGATCAAAGAAACGCACGTCTCGAACAAAGCAGTGAAAATTGTCATCAGTCCTGATTCCGAGGTCCGAGATGAATGCAAGCCTGTCTCGTGGGCACAAAGAGTTCGCGAGGCGATGAGACGATGGACCGCATCACGTCGGCCACGCGAGAAACTTGCTCCACACTCTCGTGTTCAGCATGTCCCGAATGCCAATGAGTCGCGTCTAGACTGCAGGACCAGGTCACGTCGCTTGATAGCATCTGCAGAGCTGGCAATGTCTAATTCGTCTCGGAGAGTTTCTGCCTCTAGGGCAGCGCCTCGGATTTGGAAGCGACGTAAATCGTTCTGCGACTCGTCTAGTAGGTCCATGAGCATCTTCTTGTTGACGGAGAGTCTCACTGACTTCACACGTCTGACGAAACCGTCGAGGTCTCGCTTCCGCTTCCGATTTGGAGGGACTGGTGGGAAGTATGGATTGTACTGATTCGTCGACCTGGCGCAAAAGGTGAGCGCCATACCTGTTGGGCTTGGATCCGGCGTTTGCTTGATCGAATCGGCATGCAGGAGAGGATTCTTGTCTTCCATGGTTTCAGTCGTGATGGTAGCCACGTGTTTCGCAGATCGACGCCTTGCAATAGCTCCATCGGAGGGCGTTGCAATGGCAAATTCTTTCTGAGTTATGTTGCAAACAGGCGGACTGTTAGATCTGGCCCGTGGCCTTGCTTTAGGCTCATCATCTCCAGACTTCGTTGTTGGGAGGCGGTTTGTGGCATCGCCAAGTGCTTTGATATGAGTAAGGAGCCGCATTTTGCTGCAGCTCACAGTGGTGATTACATTGTGGTCGAACATTGGAAAAAGAAGAAGATGAAGGTCTTCGCCACCACGTTGCCATAGTAATATATCAAGTTGAAGTACGGAGCTCCGAACAGGGATGTCGTGTTGAGGACAGCCGCAGCTGGGCTCACCGCTGGGACTGAGCGTTTAGACTTTGTACTTTTCTCCCAATTGGGCTCTTGTATTGCTGCCTCCTACGACGAGATCGAGACAGCTTTGACGTGGCGCAGCATCACACGCGCAGTGTCCTGTGTTGTGGTGTGATTTTGTCGCGGATGGCGCGTCTTTGCATGCTTAATCTGCGATCTGTACTGACTGTTCAGGCCCGAGAGTTTGATCTGCCGCCCGTGACAGCTAACATCAGTCCGTGCCGATCTATAGCAGCGCTATTATGCCGCGTCGACTTCATAGTACATCCACGAAGTCGGATCATCGGTGAACTATAGGTCTGCAGAGCAGCGCATATATAACAGCGCCTGTCGTGATGGGAAGCAGATCGGGGCACTGCCAACTTTTCGCAAGGTAACCTTGGCACGCCTGTCGTGGTTGCGCAGTGAAACGAGGTCAGGATATCCATGACTGCTCGCAGAATTTGCGCATCCTCACGCACTTCGGTATGTGTAATGGCAACCCAACAATCTTCCGGATCATGGCAGGATCGAGAATTGGAATGTGGTGTCTTTGTGAGTACTCGTGCACAGACGGAATCGAATTCGACCAAGGCGACACTATCCTGGCTGTGTAGAAGCCGAGCCTCATATCGCTGCCCAACTGCTCGGCCCTCCCAGCTGTGCGGTGCTCTCTATGATCCGGCTGCTGGTATTTTCCTGCGCAGAATTGCAACCCCCTCAACGTGGCTAGTCTGTGGGAAGAAGTCGAATCCTCGCAGACTCTCAATTTCATACAATCCCTCATGCTTGGGTTTGTCCCCTTCGCCTGGTAGGCCCCCAACCAGCCACCCAACGTCTCTTGCTTGCGTGTGCACATTACAAGATACATAGCATACTCGCGCTGGACCGTACTCCAGTAGTTGGCTGATGAATCCTTCATCGCATCCTTTTCTCGAGGGATCAATCACGACAACAGTCTCATCTGGAGGAAACTTCTTTGTATCAAGCGACTCGAACAGCTTGTTCGCATCTGCTGCGATGAAGTGCGTTGCTTCCGCTGGGAGATTATTCAGCTTCAAATTCTTGCTGGCGAATTCGACAGATTGCGCAGACACATCAATGCCAATGCTCTGCTTGAACATGCTGGACAGGTTGATGGTGAAGAAGCCCGAACCACAATACGCGTCCACCATGTGTTTCATCTTGGGCTGGGCGTCTGCGTCTCCATTCGGCGTTACACCTACAGCTTGATCGCTCGTCGATCCTAGAATGTTGTCGCGGATATATTGCGTGACAACGGGCAGAATGGAGTTGTTGTTTTGGAAGAAGGCGCCCGCGGGATTGTCAAACCGAAAGTCGTCGACATACTCGGTCGACGTGGCTTTGTGATCGGTTATGCAGACCTTGCGATGCACATATTTCCCACGGTCCTCCACGACCTCGTCTTTGCCTTCGGTCCCGACTTCGAGCCTGTCCTCTGTCTTTCCCTCCCGCGTCGTGCTCTCACGCAAAAGCAAGGTTGCACCTTTTTGGTATTTGTTGATCTCTGCGGCAACGCGAACTCTTTCACGCTTCATGCCCATTCGTACTGCCTCTGTTCCAATCGGGCAGTCTTCAATGTCCATGGTCTTCCTCGTGCCCTTTTTCATGTATCCAATCGCTGGTACGCCTGGCCACGTCACCGCTTTGCCATGTCTCTTATCTCTTCTCCCGCCGGGCGGTCCATCGAAGTGCGGCGTGAGCTTAGTGCGATAGCCGTATTGCAATGGCGACCCGATGGTATCACCAACCGGAGGTAGTGCGGACGCAGGAAGGTTCGAGAAGTTGCGAAAGGCTTTTTCAACGATGGTCTTTTTGTGCGCAAGCTGAGCTTCGTACGGCATGTGCTGGAACTGACATCCTGAGCATTGGGTGAAATAAGGACATTGTGGTTCTGCAGTACTGGAAGGCCCCTTGGAAACACGCTTGACAAAGTCTGCAAGGGAATAAGATTCGTCTGCAAAGTTCTTGTATACTCTTGCGGTGACAACATCGCCAGGAGCAGAGAAAGGGACAACGTATACTTGGCCATCCTTCTCCGCCAGCCCATCGCCAGTGGACGAGAGCTCCTTGATGGTGACGTCTATTTCAACATGCTCCTCAGGCTGCTGCCGATCTGCCTCTTCAGGAATATCGACATCGTTGAGCAGATTTCTGATGTCGGCCAGCAGGACTTCCTCATTGGACCCTTCCACAACTGTGCTCGTCTTTTGCTTCTTGTTCTTCTTGAAGTGCCGCTTGCCTTCATTGAAGGCTCGCTTTTGGGCCATGGCTGATGCGACGCGAGGAGTGATTCTGATCAATGGCGCGTGGAAGGTGCAGCGACGGAGCGCGAACATTGGAGGTGCATGTGAACGACAAGCTCCTCGACTTTTTGCGACTCTGATTGCATAATCGGGACTGTCACAGTTCTGATTGGCTGCAACTCTGAGGCCGCTAGCGGCTTGTCGAAGCGGCCTCCGGAGCTGGGCGAGAGCCCTTGCTGTCAAGTCCACATGGCCATGCTTTGACAAAGGACTATCAACAGGTCTAGGCATTGCTCTGGTAACATAGCAATACAAGCTCGCAGACTCTGGTACACACCAGAGACTGAACAACGGTAGGAACATGACACTGTCTGGTGAGCGACCCTGTGAACCCAACTCATCTAGGTCGTATACCGACGCGCATCGCTTTCTCCCAAAGTGCCGGCGACCGCTACAATCTGATGCTTCGCACTTCTTCGCTACGAGAATATCATGGCGCTGCGATGGCATAATGCCATACTGCAGCTTCAATATCGATTGCCTGGGCAACTCCATGGACCGGCACCTGAAACGATAAAAATCTCTCATGGCAAGTAAAGTATACGGTACCGCCCTTGCTGGCCCAAGCTGCCCTGTCAATATAGCGGCGTTCGAGAAGCCTATCGAATGAGCAATCGGAAGCCAACTCAACCTGATGCCACACGGTCACTCACGAAAACGTCATGCAGCTGCACCATCTGTCCGCTCTGTACAGCAGCGCAGACTGGCGAGCAAGGGTAGCTTGGTCTAGCTTCCACGGCATCGAATGAACCCGGCAAGAATTGCCATGTAGTGCGGTGTGGTGAAGTGAGATGCATACTTGCTTCCTTTCGATATGACGGATCTCTTCAGCACCCATTTCCCGCATCTTCCTGTGACGATGCCGCTGCCCGCACTGCGTTGTGCCGGTGTCATCGCGATGTGATGACGAAGCAACCCCAAGTTTGCGTGTTCGTCTTTGTGGCCGCTTCCGCTGGGTAGCATGCTGAGGTGGATGCGCGCGGCATGACGACAGAGCAGAGAGAGGTCTTCAACGACGCCGCGGACTTCTGACGTCTCATCATGCAGAACGGTGTGTGTCCAAGTCATCAGGATTCGTCAAAGGCTGCCTGGAGTGCCGCGCTATACCGCCGGGAAGGTGGCGTAGTCACGAAGATAGCACGCGAAAGCATCCGTTTATTATTCGTCAGCAGGCTGTGAAACGGTGGGCGGGTGCCTTGATTTCGTCGCACATGCGGAACTTTCTTACGCGCAGGGTCAAGAGGGGAATTCAAATGAGACAGTTGACGCAGGAGCGACGCGTAACGGGACTCGAAGACGTGTACGACGAAGGTTTCATAACAACGGGGTTGATGATCTGCAGTAGACTGAGCATGAAGCTGGACGCGTGCGACGGTGAGGTGTGTGATCCAGTAATGTCGTTCGTTGCCATGATGTGAGTACCGACTTGTGAAGGCGCTTTGGCATGGTGCACTCTGTGGACAAGAATGGTGACGATGCGCAGAGATACTAGTTGACCTGATCAGGGTACCTTCATTACTCTACATTACTACCGAGCACATTGGCTCGTGGGATGAAGATACATGTGTACTTTTGGATGTCGATCGTCCATTCATCGATTGCCCCGTGGGGTCTGCCCACCCGGCTGTACTTCGCGCGCTTTGCCCACCGACATTGAAGCAGTTGCGAGCTGCACTGACATACCACGGCTTGAAAGCTCTACTGGTCCGATGACGCCCCGAGGTTCGTAACACGTGAGTAGAGAGTTTTGTGCAGTCGGCTGACCCTCTCAGTGCAGTTTCGTGTTCCGTTCTTGGAATGCGCACCCCGGATCGGGTTGGGATCTCCCGTGAAGGGTTGACAACCAGATCGCTCGATGCTGAATGCCGGGTATGCGGAAGAAGTCTGTGAAGGACCGTCACGCGACCCTCCAAGTCGATGTGGTCAAGTTCGAACAGTTCCATCGGTGATTGTGGACGCGTATTATGTGAGAATCGAACGGCGCGCAGTAAAATCTTGTACTGTACAAGCAATGCCGATGTTTTGAAGCGGTGTATCCATGGTGAGCTCTTGTAGCTCATTAATGGTCTGCACGCGATTGCGTTAGGACGGATGAAGGGTGATCATCGGACATTCTGCGAAGGTATGCGCCGGGGTGTCTGATCCGCACGATGACCACCAGTCTTGGCTTTCCATCGATGCGCACAGAGAGCTGGCACATAATGTTCGCTCGAAGGGTTCGAAAATGGTTCCGACAGTGAGTTGCACTCATAGTCTTCGAAAATTCGTCCAGATCGTCTCAGGCGGGTCGTTCATCTCTTGTTCATGATTGAGAATCGTCGAAGGCCCTTTTTGACGGGATCGACGGGAAAGTTATATGATGATGTTGTCGGCGATGAGCCAGCGTTTGACTTTTCGCTCGAAGAACTCGTGATGCTGCCTCGCGACTCAGATCGCTGTCTTGTCTCTGCCAGGACATCGTCCAAGTTGACATTGTCGCGCGAGTATGGGGCAGCGTTGGTGTCGAGAATCTCAGTGAACTTTGATCCTGCCATTGTTGTGGGATCGATTACAGTGCAGACGGTATCGAGTGGTGCTGCAGTGGATAGTGGAAACAGAGAAACAGATGCAGGATGTCACGGGCATGAAACGGGGCGGCATTCGGAGCAGACACAGGATATATGCGCAGATGCCAAACAGACCCTCGCGAACTAGGCTTTGCACTGGCGCCACACCAACGACGGGGTCACCTGCATTTGTCCCACAGACCATGTGTTGAAAGAAGGGTCTGCCGCGAAATGCACTGTCCCACCGCCCGGTCCCCTGCCCGCAGCAGCCACGTTTAGACTTTCCCGTCGAGCATGTGCCGGTTCTGGTAGGACAAGACCGAGTCGGAGTCACGGGCGAGACTCAGTGTGCGAAAGCAAAAATCCGCATGAGCCGTGCGGACGCGTTGCTCCCAAGAGGATCGGGCGGCGAGCAAGTGAGGTGCCGACCACCGAGGCCGAACAGGGACAGTTGTTGAAACAGCTGTGCGGCAGACAGCAATGACGCTCACCAGTCAGTCGCTGTCAGGTTCGAGATGGCGCATGCTGGCGGAGTCTCTGCGTCGATCGCCGGGGTGTAAGCACATCCTGGCTCGCATCTACAACAATGACGACGGTGCGGATGGGCATGGTGGTGGCTTCGTCCGCATCCTGCAACCTCCTCCTCCTCCTCCTCTCTAATTAATGACTGTTGTTGTCGCTTGCAAATCGACGGTACGCTCGTGACAAGTCGCCAGATGTTGGTGCCGAGAACGTGTTTTGCTTGCAGCAACACCGCTCGCACCTGGAATTTCACGCGAGGCGTTCTGGAACACGTCCACGCTTGGGCCCGAATCACTGGATTTCGCGTGAATCTTGGTATTGGTTGAAAACGAGACACAGACTAGCAACTACCCCGAAGTGTTGTAACACAACAGATCTGCTTGATACATGTCGGTCTAGAAGCCTCGAGGGCACGGTTGGGGGTGTTCAGGAACGCAGATCACCACGATACACACAAGCACAGTGTAAAGACTCATTTCTCTAGACTGCACGTGTGTGGCTCTGATGTTCACAGTCCGGGGCAAATCGCGACGGATTGCGTTGTGCGTTCCTTGGCTCCGTCCTCGGTCTACACTGGATGCACACGTACGCAGTGGTGGCAAAACCCTACCGAGGCGAACAGGCAGCATACTATTGAAACGTTCTGCAGCCATTCCGACTCCCTACGTCGCCAGGCACAGCAGCAGCAGCAGCAGCAGCAGCAGCAGCAAGACGTTCTGCAAAGTACACGCATGGCACAGCGTGAGCTCTTCGTCTCCACACCTGGTGGAGAATCATCCTGCTGCACAAATTTAGACACACGTCGCTCGCTTCCCGACGAGGCAATGCTCTGAGGAGGATGACGGATTCCCCAGGATCTCGCTGAACCGTCAACCAACACGATGGGAGGTCTCACTTACGCCAAGGACAAGTCGTCCAACTCATCGCAATGCCCAAGGCGCAGCACTGAGGAGAAGAGTGCCTGCTCCAAGCATGTACGGCCGAGTGGGTGGCATTTAGGCTGCCGTCGTCAACCGGGCGCCGCATCTCTGTCCAACGCAGTAAGGCGCGTAATGTGCCTTTCTGTTCTGAAAGCCGCTGTCGGTTTGACAGGTGGACAGGTAAGCTGCTTTGTCAACAGCCCGAGTGCGACTTCCCAACAAAAGCGATCGCTCGCAGACTTGCTGTCTTTGGAACTGGTACTGTTCCTGCTGGACTTGCGACCTGCTGATCAAGCCAATCACCTCGGCCTGCGGTACCTGTTCATACCACAGCTCACGTGGTGCACCTACAGCCACTACCGCTCACCGCATCGTGCTCCGTGGCCGAGCCAGAGGGATATCGTTGGTGCACGCGTGCTGAGCAACCAGTCATGGCAGCAAAACGCAGCTCGTATCCGCACGCCACGCATATGAGCAACTCGCGGTCCTCCTCGGTTCCAATCTCAAGAATGAGACTTCTGCTAAGCTACTGCAGGTGCTTGAACAAACATGCTTAGTCTCTTCATGAATCATGGAATATCTTGCCCATAGCAGCCAAGTTCTGCATGAAGCATTCCCCGATCAAAGTCTATCTGCGCATACCTGATCGAGAATATTCGCACTTGGCCCGCTACATGATTCAAGCTCATTTCCCCAGGCTTCTTGTCCATCACCATCGCTAGGTGGGTGGTTTGTCGACAAATGTAGCTCCCATCGTCTGGAAGCACAGATTAGCCATTTCCACTGGTGCCGCCAAGCAGGATCTCGGTATCGATCCAACGATCGAGAGATTGAAGATGCATTGTCGGCCGTGATGCTGCCTGACAACCTCGCGTCAAAGCCACTCACCTTCGAAGCAGGACGGTTGACGGTGGATCAAACGAGACAATATCTGCATCAGTCTGGCTGGCAGATTCTGAAGTGGCAGCTCCCGTTGTTCCTATCCTGTCCTCTGTTGACCGAACTTTGGCGGCAATTTACTCCATATAGATACTTTTCTTCAGTGTGCTCTGAAACCGTTTCCTCAGAATGAATTGATCCCGCTATTAAAGCGACACTGAGTCCTCCCTTCAGCGAGGAGGCGGAAGACCTTCTCAGGTTTGACCTGCCATGGTGCTTGACTGCTTGTATTGCTGGACAAAGAACCCACTTCTCGCCTCAACTACAAGTCCAAACCGTTGGCTGCCAGCTGTCGGAGGGGAATGCAATCGCTACTTGTCTAGGACATCGCGCGGGATTGTTCGCTTGGGCTGCTCCTGTCCAGCTTCATGGCAGGACGATCGAGTGCCTGCGGTTGACCCTCGAATATCAAATTCTAATAAGGTGCTTCCACGCTGAAGCCCCAAATGCATTGCAGACACAACATACCTTCTCCCCCATCATTTATGGCTCGAAGGGTCTATCGCTCGTGTGCTGAGTCAATGAACGTGTCAGACTTGTTGCTATGCTGCATGATGCCTCACAACATCGAGCTCTGGGGGACTGAAAGTTTCACTATCATGGCTTCAATGATTGAGGATATACAGCGCGAAGTGTCCTTCATATTGAATGCAATCATCGCAAGACACACGGCGATGGAAGCAGCCATAGTTGCGACAATATAATGATTTTGATGACAGCTTCGATGTTGATGACAGGGAGCAAGCTGGGCCGAGGCACGAAGTTCAACAAGCGAGCAACAACCTCGCTCCACTGCCGAAGCTGAGAGACATCATGTCGACAAGTTCATAACAACATTATCCTTCAAACCGTATCAGGATACAACGAAGACTCAATCAGTGCCACAGTGCGACAAGGGCTACGCTGTCAAAAGATGTCTTCCGCACCCAAGAAGAGACTGCAAGCTCTCAGCGAGCAACTACAGAACCCCATCAGAAGCGAAGGCAAGTTTGAAGACTTGCCAAATATCCCGGCAGTAGCAGGCGATTCGAAAGGACCGTAAGTCAATCTTTTATTCATCTTTCACATGAGAGCACGGAATCTATCGCCGACACGATGCATCTTTGCCACAGCGATCCGCATGCTCACACCCTCACCCAACCACCCTCTGACTATCACCGGCAGGCGAACACAGGGCAAAGTCATCATCATCACAGGATGCAATTCTCCTCTCGGAATCGGACGCGCCTCAGCACATCACTTCGCCAACAATGGCGCCAAAGCAATCTTCATCTGCGACTACCGCACCGAACATCTCGAAACCCACAAGCGTGAGATCGAGGGCAAATATCCCGGTTGTTCCGTCCATCCCGTCCAACTTGATGCCGGCTCTGAAGATGACGTTTCGTCAGTCGTAGACCAAGCCCTAGAAAAGTACGGCCGACTAGACATCTTCTTCGCCAACGCCGGGATCAGCGTGACCATGGGCAGCGTCCTCGAAGGTTCCGCGAGTGATTTCATGGACGTAATGCGCGTGAATGCTCTCTCCGTCTTTCTCGCCGTCAAGCACGGCGCGCGGGGTATGCTCAAGACTGGTTCTGAGAAGAAGTTTCCAGGAGGAAGTATCGTTTCCGTGGCTTCCTCCGCTGGTATGAGATCGAATGCTGGTGCGACGGATTATTCTGCTTCTAAAGCTGCCGTCATCTCGATTATGCAGACGAGCGCGTATCAGTTGAGCGGCACAGGCATTAGGTGTAACGCGATTTGTCCCGGAATCATCGAGACGGGGATGACTGCGCCGATGTATGAGATGGCGAGGGCGAGGGGAACGGAAAGGAAGATTGGGCAGTTGAACCCATTGATGAGAGGTGGCGTTGCGGACGAGGTTGCGAGAGTGGCATTGTTCTTGGGGAGTGATGAGGCAAGTTATGTGAACGGGCAGGCTTGGGCGGTTTGTGGAGGTCTCACAGCTGGGCATCCGTTTGTACCAGGGAAGATTGCATAGATGCGAACAGTGAAGCAAAATGAAATGTGGAGCTGACGAGTCTGGACCTTGTGTGAAAATTTCAATGTCATAACAAGATATATGATCGCAAGACCAAAACAGCAGTAGGGAATTCCAATCGACAATAGGAACCACTTCAACCCGAACCACTGAAAGCCTTGCCTGCAATCTTCTCCCTATTCATCTGCTCCGCACACGCATATCCCGTAACAAGCACCTCATCAATCGCTTCATTCCTCAATCCCTCCATTCCCCTCTCGAATCGCAATAAAACCAACTTCTCCACAACCGCCACCACCTCCCCAGTCCTCTCCACCTTCAACTCTCCCATCTTCGCTTTGTTCGAAGAAAACTTCCACACCATCTTCTCGCCCGGTGCATAAAACCTGCTCAGGAAAGAACACTTGGAGCTGAAATCGCCCTTCTTGATCTTATCCTCAATTGGCGGGCCCGAGGTGGAGTAGAGCGTGTATGAAATGTCCGAGCTAAACGAGTGCCATTTCACAGATGCGACGCGATAGCCGTTGTCCGCGCGCACAAGGTCCTTGGCCGAAGAGGAGTTCTTGTGAATGTGAAGGATGGGTTGAGTGGTGAAGCAGTTGATCAGAGCTTCTTTTGTGATTTTCACGTTGAGGGATGGTGTTGCTTGGCCGGCGGGAGGGCACATGTAGTAGGGGTCGACTTGTTTCATTGCGTATTTTTCGAGTTTGCCGAGGAGGCCACCGCTTCCGCTGCCGCTCCCACCAGCCCCAGTGAATGGTGAACTTGGAGCTGGTGGAGGAATGTTGCTTGGACTAGGAGTATTGGGTTGGCCGTTCACAAAATATCCGTAGGCCGGTGGAGGGCCTCCTGGTGCTGCTTGACCAGGCGTATGCGGTCGAGGGTATTGTTCTTGCTGCTGAGGAGATGGATGTTGCTGTGGAGCGTATGATTGCTGGTGCGGATACTGTCCATATGGAGGCTGTTGGCCATATTGGCCATAGGGTGGCTGACCAGTCGGTTGCTGTTTTCCGTCGGCGTACTGCTTCAGTTTCTCGACGTTATATTGTAGAATATCCTTGAACATGGACGCCATGATCTGTCCGAGAAGACTTGAAAGGTGTTGTCTCTCCGTGTCCTTCGGCGATCTGAATGTGCAGCTGCGTTGATGCGATCCGAATTGTGGTATTCACGTGTGATAAATCAAACAGCTGCGAAGCAGATTGGCGATACCGGAAGCTTGTGTTGTCGTTGCTCATCGAAATGCACAATCGCCGTCGACATTGAAAGGTCTACTTGTATGTGTTTGAGGTTGCCTGGAGCATGATTAGCCGGCGTATTCGTTACATCTTCGGAGAGCACAACATTGCGTCTTGGCTCACGTCTCACCTGACAAATACTTGGCGCCAATCTTCTGGTATAACGCATAACAAGTCCACGAAGAGGCGCAGCTCAGTATCCTCGCCTTGCAAGGGATCTGCCATCGCTACCATGCCATGGTGGCTCCGGATAGAACTATTTCATAGTGGTTGCTAGGTTGTCTGCGGCATCATACAGCTATACCTCTCCTCAGCCACCCGCCAGGTCCACGCCATGCCCAGAACCAAAGACCACACGCCAGCCATACACTCACTGCCATCGCCCAAAATGTAGGTGCATAGCACCTGACCCCATAGCACAGTTTGTCGTCCACTGTATCCGCGCCCTCAACAGAATCCGAATCTGCTGCCCACTGGTAGACACCACTATATACAAGTCCCCAGATCGTTGCGCCAATGGCCGGCATCATGGCGCAAATACCCCAGTTGGTCCCAAAGTTTTCCACTCCCCAAATCACACTGACAATGATCGGGGTTAGACTGAACGCTGCTCCGTAGCCGGCTCCGATGAACGCTGAGATGGTCCAGAAGCGTTCGGCATGTTCCTGAACAAAGCCTGCGGCAAGGACAACTTGACCTATGCTCATCAGGATGCAAAAGGCGATAAGAAATGTTATGCGTGATAGCTCGAAGGTCTTTTTCTCTGTCGGCAGAGGGGGCGGTAGTGAGGAAAGACTGTTCGCAAGACTGTTTGGGCCTCGTCGATGTTGATGCGGGACAGAAGTCGGCGCGAGAATGTCGGTCAGGGTTCCAGTAAGAATGCGTGCGACGGTCGACATGACTGCGACGATAGAGACGTGCGTAGCGGCGCTGGTCGGGTTGCCGCTTTCCGGGATTGATATGGGAGGGTAGAGAGTGTCGATGACGGTTCCGAGGTTGTTGATGAAGGCTTCTCCAGGACCTGTGACGAGTAGGAAACCAGCTGCGAGCCACCACATAGTCTTGTCGCTCAGGAAGCGTCGGGTTTCTGCGTTCAGCAACCAGGTCTTCATGCGCTGTTCCTCCGCTTTCTTCGCCTTCATCTCGTCTGCCTTGCGGCTGATTTCTTCCACAACAGAGTCTGTCAGTGTTCCATACCCTTCTGATTCTTCTCGCTCCCGGAGCAGACGATGAAAGTATTGACTTTCGTCCAAGAAACCGCTCTGCTCCAGCTCTTCCACCGCATCTTCGATCAGTTCCTCCTCGTCCACGATGCGCAGCGCAAAGCAGCCAATAAGCCCCGTGGTGAAGAGCAAGACGCCCAAGAAGATGAAGAATTTGTGTACGTTCACGTCTCCTTTCGAACCATCTGCTTTCGTCTCGTATAGCAACCGGCTCCCGACTTGCGCCTGCCACATGCCACTCAAACCGAAGCATGCAATGGGCAAGGCGAGGGCAATGCCCTTATTTTTACCCCTCCCAAAGTTCTTCGCGCATGTGGTCACCGCAGACAAGTACATCAAACTCGTGCCACAGCCGATGAAGACAAATGCGATGACCATGACCCAGTACGGCCATCCTTCGCCTCCCAAAGCTCGTGGCGGGCCGCTCTGGTAGTCGAACGCTGCCAGCAGATATCCGATGCCGAAGAAAGAGCCTGCCAACAGACTGGGAATGCCGGGGCCAAAGCGATCGCACATCATGCCCCACAATGGTACAGGCAAGTACATGGCGATCTCGGCGGTGATGCTGATGCCATTCACCTGCAGCTGCGAATAGTGGAGCTGTCGCTGGAAGATCGGAGCATACAGACTGAAGGCTGTGATGCTCCCGGCGCCCAACGTCGCGACCAATGCCCACGCAAAGCTTCCATACCGCCAGAGCTGCTTGCGAAAGCGCTCGCGATCATCGTCGGCGATGCCTTCTGCGATGTCGGAGAAGAAGCTCCCAGCATAACTGTGTTCTTCGGACTGCTGACGAGAGCTGCTCGCGTCGCGGCTGTGTTGGTCGGGGGCGAGGAGGGGTTTGCCACCGGGCTGGTAGTCGAGCTTGTCGATGGAAGCGCT
>ANSM01003866.1:0-23525 GCA_000347735.1 Cercospora canescens BHU | reverse complement strand
CGATAGCTATCTAGAGAGGCGACATCTATCGCTACTAAATATAATAAGACTTGCTAGTCCTTAGCTGTCTGCTCTGTAGCGCTCTCGCGCTCTCTTCTATAGAGCGCGATAAAGTATAGAGCAGGTAGTAGCAGAGCAGCTAGCGTCTGCCTAATAGGCGCTCTGTTTAGCTACTATGCTTGTCCGATACTAATTAGTCGGTTGTCCTTCTAACGGGAAGAACCGTAACATAATGCTTCCTTTGTTCTTTAGTAACGCCCTTTTCCTCTCTAGTAGAAAGAATAGAACTAGGGCAAGAGAAGCCTAATATAGCTCTATAAGGATAAGCGCGTATTAGGATATTAACTTAGCCGCGATCTTTCTTTTTAGCTTAGGCATCGCGGACTCCTAATAGCTATATTACTAGAAAGCTAACATTGTTAGCTTCCTGCTTCGGATTTAGCGTTTTACTAGTCTAATTCGATAAGTTATCGAACTAAATTCTACTAGGCTACTGCGTTCTGCGCACGTTCGATGCTAATTAGCTTATTAAGCTACAACTAGTAAGTGCCTGCTTTATTGCTTATTTATTTAGACAGAATAAGTTCCTATATCGGCTAACCTAACGTATAATATTAATAGGATATAAGTTTCTAGGAATAGCTATAGCTCTCGCTATGTCTAATTATACTTTTTTAGAGCTTAACCGGTCTTTACTAGTTAATAAATTGCTCGAGATCCAGAATTATTAAGTAGTAAACGATAAATTAATAGTATAGGCTGAAAATCTATTATGCCTTCAGATTAATCCGAATAACACTTTATAGCCTAGAGTCGGACGATATCGAAATTTTAGTATTTAAGACTATATTGCTATGTCTTACTCTTAGGAAGGGACGCCCGGATTAGAAGATACTAAGGCTAGTAGATACTATATTTTTAATTACAAGTATAGGAATGTGCGTCCGAGCAAAGTTCGCGACTAAGCGCTTTTAAGCGTTATCCGTTATACGAAATATTATTAAGTTCTTAGGTTCTAGATCGATCGAGAATGTATTCTAGATAATAAATTAGAAGAGAAACAGGTCGCTATAGACTCTATAGATTTGGTCTACCGGACTAGTACCTACCCTATTAGACTACTCGCTACTACGCTCGAAACTTAAGACTAGGTTAATTAACTATAAGACTTGTTATTAGGTACGTATACTGTTCTAGACGAAGATTCCTATCCTCGACTAGTCTAACCTATACATGCTCCTAACTCTCGAGGGGCGTTTAATCTGCTTCGTCGTCTTCAAGCAGACCGTTAATAGAACAGAGTATAAATATTTTAGGAAGGATACTTATTATCGATTAGAATACATCTTCTAATCCGC
The DNA here is from genome assembly GCA_000347735.1 of Cercospora canescens BHU. Taxonomy (NCBI): domain Eukaryota; kingdom Fungi; phylum Ascomycota; class Dothideomycetes; order Mycosphaerellales; family Mycosphaerellaceae; genus Cercospora; species Cercospora canescens. Next base: position 22,167 of record ANSM01003866.1, on the reverse strand, counting down.
TATAAGCAGGATATAGTAGCATTACGATAGTTTAGATTCTTATATAGGGAGATATATATTAATACTATAAACTTCTAAGAACAAGCTACTATTTTCCTACTTATATTTAAACGAGAAGCTTAAGGCAAACGTAGCCGAGTTTCCGTACAAATACTAAAGATACTCGGATTATATAAGATATAGTACTGCTTTTAGTATAATACGAAGGGAAAGGCAATAGCCCTAAGAATTTTCGTAGGCATTTAGCGTAGAGGGATCGAAAAGCTTTACGATCGTATTTATATCGTAGCAAATAGCTATAATTACGCTATTCGTTTTAACTTAGAGATTATATTAGACTATAGCTATAACCTAGACCTTTGTCTGCTTATAATATATCTTCTAAACAGAGAGCTCCTTTAAGGAGTTAGGAACATCTAGAAGCTTCCGAAAGATATAAATCTAACTAATTACCTGCAATATATTACTTTTCACAAATTTAACGTACTCGCCGAAGGGAAAGATCTATCGTACCTAAAAACGTATCGTTTTTATAGAGTCTCTCTAAGCTATAAAGGAATCTACGCGAAAGGTTATATTTAGAGATTTATCAGGGCCTTTTCTACTCGTGCATAGCCACCTGCTCCTCGATAGAGTCGGAAGTATTATAATAAAGGCCTAATTAATTTCTAACGAGACTGTCTATATTAAGCACTAATCGAATTAAGGAACTGCGACCAGGCATTACACTTTCTAGCTAGGGGAATTGAGCATTATCTCGAACAAGATATGCTTAACGTTAATCCGTCTCTAGTTAAGTAGTATATAGACTTAATAGCTAAGTCGGTAGTAGAGGCGATTAGAGCTAGGAATCCGTTATAGGTAGTAGGTATATACGAAGACGCAGTACCCTGTAGCTTGTTTACTAGTCTAATAAAACCGGCAACGGGGGTTTTTGCCTCGTGGCACGCTAGTTTTGGCGGCGATGGCCGTTATTAGCAGTCCTAAGTTTTACTTAGTATTAAAGTAGAAGACACTATAGCTGGGCCGCGTCTAACTACTATATAGTAGGTTAATAGGCTGGTTTTCTTTAGGCAAAATAAACAAACGACCGTTATTTTCAGATGGCCACACAAGTAGCTATAGAAGTTATAAAAGTAGAGGGTCTACTAGTCCCTAGGCAGCCAAGTCGTTATAGCAAGCTGATTTTCAAGACGTTTTGTTTGCGGGGCTTTAGAGCATGTTAAATATCGTCGATCAGCATGTGCTTTACTAGAGAAAATGACTCAGTCGCTGGCATGCAGCAGCCTGCGCATTCTTGCGTATCCTGCAGTTCGACTAATCTCGACCGTCTTAATGCGCAGAGGCGAGCAATAATTGTTACTAATATTATGAACCCTTAAAGCACCACTACCGCCCTTATGCAGATACCCACTTTATAATATATGCGTTATTGTATAGCGCAGTCTTATTGCCTACTAACCTTACCGCTCGCGTCGCTTAAGCGAGTCGATTATGTCTAATACAACTTGCGTTGCTAGCGTCTATCTACCGGAACAATAATAGGGTTACGTTGCGGTACGTACTAAGTGCTAGCAGTTATAGCCATTTCCCTAGAATTCTTAGTTATAGCGACATGAACTTACTTTAGGCAGCTTGAAGTCGAGCTCCCCGCTCCTGCACCTATAATGTTAAAATAAAGGGCAGCGAGTCGTATAAGACTATAAGAGATCGTTAGAATCCTCTACATTCGTTTAGCCTCGCTTAATACATTCCCTATATATAACTCTAGCCTATATAAGCGTAAGGGAGTAATTAGCTACTAAGCCTTTAGGCTATAACAGGCCGGGTTGTAACGCCTACCTTCGTCCTACATCTGTATTCTAGGCGCGAATTCAACCGGTTAGCTAGGGAGAGCTATAGCTCAGCCTCGCTTTAGGTTACTTAATTACCGCGGGTTATAAGCGTTTATCCGAGCATTAGCGTTAGAACGCGCTTCGAACATAACATCTACTAGACACCTCCTACTTGTATATCTTTCTGAATTTTGTCCTTAGAAACAACTATAATTATATAAAGATGTTTATATCTATTACGAAATATATATATAGGCGCTACAAAAGCAGGATAGGATATATATCGACTACTATCTACGCCGAGAAGGGCTACGGTTACTTTAGGGACGAACTAACGAAAGATCGTGCTAATACTGTTAGCGAGGTGCTTAGCGTGATCTTAATAGCTATAGTAGCACTAGAGAAAGCTATATAGATACTTAAAGAAATCGTGCGCGACTCGGGATAGTAGGATATATAGACTACGAAAGCGTTGCTCTCGGTAATAGAAGACTTGCTAAGGTCTGGGAAAGACATAGCTTCTACTATAGAAGCTACTATAGATTAGGCAGCTTATAAGGCAGCTAAAATTCTAGAGCTCGCAGAGCAATTTGCAAAAGAACACCCTCTTATAATCGGGATTGTTTATACTATCGTTGCCCTCGGAGTGCTTTATATCTTCTAGCCTATAGTTCTCGAACTACTAGGATTCGGTTTAGATAGGCCGATTAAAGGTACTAAAGCCACGACTACTTTACTATATCTTACTTACTATTTTATAGAAAGTTTTATAGCTTATTAGTAGAGTCTATACCCGGATATACTATATAGATCTTTGTTTAGATATCTATAGAGACTTGGCATAACTCGCTTAGCCTAAGAGCAGATTCGTTACTCCGAGAATAATTTTCTAGCTACTAAACACTCCTACGTATATAAAGCTTATATAATAATGCTCGTACCTAACGCTAAGCGTAACGTCGCTGTAGCTGTCTATAAGCTGCTATGTATAGCTAGATTATAAAGAGCATAGTCGCACTCGCCGCTAGTAGCACCCTTACTAAGTAACCTCCGCTAGTTACGCTCGCAACAAACCGAACTTAGGCTATACTAAGTTAAGGCGGCTAATAAGAGTACGAATAGCAGACAAATAAGGCTTAGGGGCAGCTTATATAGGCTCGATCCGTATATAGCTAGATAGAAGAACATGACGAAACGAGGGACAGACGTTGCGTTATAACTAGCAAGTACTCTATACGCTCTATTAATCTAACCTGCTGTGCGAATTGGCCTGCGTTGTTTTCTAGGCAAGTAATAGTTATATACGAAGCTACTATTCCTACGAGTAACGAAGCTTACGATAGAGTACCCTATAGTCGTACGAAACGAGCTGCGTAAAATGCACTATCCTTATAGAAATATAGTACAGTTATAATTATAGCTTGCGCTTTCGCCGATATACGTATATATATTCTTGCTATTTTGGGGCGTTCTAAGCTAGTTAATAGTTGCGTCTCTCGTTTTAAGGCTCTCTAGCAGCTTCGCTATATCTATATCGACGACCGCCGTAGTCTCGTCCGTATTATAGATACGTCGAGCAAAGAAGAATAATGTATTGAATGCATGCCCCAGACATGCCCTGTGTCTAGAAATGCCTTATTACTAGTATAAAACAGCGCTAGTAGGGGAAGCTGTCGGCTTTATTAGTTACGCGGCAGAAGCTATACCTTATAAAGCATCGCTTAGCTCTCTATAGTACAGGGCCTGCTCGTCTTATAACGTCGGCTAGAAAATTTAAGTATAGTAAGCAGAAGCTGCAATTCCTGCCACAACTCCTTAAGACTCCTTATTAGTATAGGTTTTAGCGTTCTAGTAGTAAGCCTGCTTCGTATAGCTATATATCGGACAAGCTACTACAATTATATATTACTATATAGCTTAATAAAACTAGACTAATAAGAAATCCAGCGAAGCGAGCCTTCGTTTTATATACCGTATCTCTTAAGGACTGTCTAGGGTAGCTCTATTATTTCGCAATCCTATAATATTAGCTCCTGGCGCCGCGGTCTCGTGTACTACTTTCCGCTTTTAAAGAAGTCTAGTATCTAAGGAAGCATTTTGCAGTGCTCGAATATAATAAGCAACGCGAATATTCTATCTATTATAAGGCTAGGGCTAATTAGAGCTAAGATTATGTACTAGCTCTCGCTACTAGACGTGTTAAATGTCCGCCTTATATATAAGGATATAGTTCTATCGAAGGATATAGGAATATACACGAGTGTATTCAAATATATCGTCCCTAATCGGCGCTAGCTAATAGACAAGATAGAACTAGGTTATAAGTTTACTACTATAGGCAGCTGTCTAACTACTATAATAGACTATAACGTAGGCTTAGGCAGGGCGTATAGTATACTTAGGAACTACTCTCCTAACGCGTGGATGTTTAGAGCTATACACGTTACCCTAATCGTAACCAAACACGGGAGGTTTGTTCTCTATATAGACGAACTTATACTAAGCTATTTACTACTACTATCGAATAATAATAAGAGTAGAGCTATAAGCGCGAATATAAGTAAGACCGACTACCTTAGTAGGTACGTAGAATTGGACTAGAATAGCATTAAGATTAAGATTATATTCGTCTTAATAGACCAGAGCACGTCTAAGACATTATTTATCGACGACGAGTTATATAAGATAGTACTATATATTGCGTACTAGAAAGGAACGAGGTAGTGCAACACTATTAGGTACTGCTATATAAGCAAGATAAGGTGCGTAATATCGCAGCCGATTAAGCTAGTATTAAGCGACTAGACGATGCCCGGGCTATATAATAGAGTGCTTTTCTAGATTATAACGTCGCTACCTAGTAAGAGCGAAGGCGAGAGGGTGCTATATATTATTAGGTTATAAGTCTAGTAGAAGCATTGCGTGTCTAGATATAACACGGAGACAAAGTCGGGGGTCGCGTGCGTAATTTAGTCTTTTAAACAAGATCGCGGGCGCTAAGCTAAGGGTTATAATACATAAGGATAATCTATAGTAGCTATCTTTCCTATATTAGCAAGCATATCTTCTTAGAGAGCTCTCTTAGCTGCTCTCTATCCTTACTCCTCCCTTACATCGCGCTATTTGCTATTCGGTGCGGCTGTTCTAGGTGTTCCCGAGCAAGCACTCTACTCTTTCGCCTCTAACTTAGTCTAATCGCGAGTTCTCTAACTATATCCTTAAGTGTTCTATAGGCAGCTTTCGGCACGCGATATATAGACCGACTGCGTTCGAATTTTAACTATACTAATATCTATAGCAAAGCAGGCTAAGAAGTCCGATATAGGGTGGACTGCAGGATTCGGGATTAAGAATAATAGAGTTTCGTAGAGCGCCGGACGAGTACTATATATACAAGAAGGCGCTAAACGGGAGACCTGCCCACGAACTTCTAGGGCTAGTCCGAACATTTTTGCTTTACGAGCTACGTAGAAGTATATAAAGACTATTAATTTAAAGATTAAACACAATAGTATTATTATATAAAGAGACATTAAGTAGTATAATCCTAGTTAATAGTAACGTATTAGTAGAACGCAAAGTTATAGTATCTGCAGAGCCTTTAGAACAGACTAATTACTAAATACCTCCTATTCTCGTCCGTATAGTGTCCGTAAGAGACAGTACAGGATTATAAGGTTAGGTAGCTTCGGCCTAACGTCTAAATACTAATTAACGATAGCATAGCTCTAGCCTATACAAATGCTACTACGATGCCTACTCCGTAACTGCCTATAGCTACACTCTATATAATAGCAAATATACTACCTATAGGCAAGACTAAGAAATACGATATTACGCCGGCGGCTGCTAAACCTAGCCTACATTTAGCTCTATAATCTTCGTAGATAGTTAAATAAAACCTACCTGCTACTAGTCCGGCAGTAGTGAATCCCAGAGCGCTAAGAAATAGTACCGTAGCTGCTACTAGAGTATATATAAGGACCCTATTTACTACGTAGAATACCGTTTAGCAGGGGTGTAATTTAACCTAGTCGAGAACAGCTCGAGTCGTATTTATAGCGCATATGTATATATAATGTTAGACTTCGCTTAACGATCGTATAGATAGCTGCGATGTAGTACTAGGCTCCGTAGCGGCAGCTTCTAGTAGTGTCGAGACTGTCTCTATAAGGTAAGTAGCGTTAGATGTTCTTCTTCGTATTTAGCATTATACGTCTTAGACTATTATTCAGGTCTGTTAATCTAAACTTTAATTACAGAGCGGCAAGTAGTAGTATATATAAGGCACGAAGGGAGTATTCGTCATATTAATAAGAAGAGGGGTCGATAAAATCTTAGTAAGCTCCCCTGCTATTAGTACGGTTAGAAAAGCTAGGGTTTTGTATAACTGGGACCCGAAGCGGCTAACATATTAATAAAAACGCAGCACAAGCAGCCTATATGCGCAGAAAGTCTAGCGTATACAATCTATACTAGACACGACGCGGACGAGCTCTAATACAGAGTTGTGCCTAGGTCCCCGTAGCTATATCTCTAGCGAGCTTTTATAAGAGAAATTGCCGAGATATAAGTCGCTAGGTTAAGAATTAAGGATAAGGGCCGGCTCGTAAAAACTACTAAGGCTATTCTTTCTATATACGAAGAGAATTATTATTAATGTCTGTCTTGCTAAATAACTTAACTAGTACGAAGGACGGACAGGGGGTCGTAGAACTAGATTAACCTTAAATAAGGTCGAACGTTATACGAGCTAGGGTTAGGGGTGCGCAGAAAGCTTGCTATAGCAGTTAGTCCTTACGGCTAGCATAAGGCTAATATATATCTGCAGCTTACAGCTATGAGCGCAATAGATAATTAATATTATTATAATAGAAAAACGTGTTTCAGACTAGTAGCTGCGAAACCGACAGCGTCTCCACATACTTAGTGTCTATATAGGCAACTATTATACAGAAGGACTCCAAGATAACTAAGATAAGAGCAAGGTTTGCCAGGCTCTCTACGACGAACAGTACATGTACGAAGGAGCACGATTAAAAAGGCTAGCATTTACTCTATTATTTGCTCTCCTAACTATACGTAGCATCTAGCTAGTCTCGTACTGTCTTATTAGTACTATAGAGAGCGAGAGTCGAGACTAACAGGAATAGTAAGTCTAATATAGGCTTAATGTCTTCTCCTACGCTAAACAAGGTATTATTTAGCTTCTTAAGAATTTCGTAGTCTGCTATACAAGTTAGTAATATTAGAGACAGCTGGCCTAAAAAAGCCTATAGTACGCTTTAATAGCTTTTCCAAATTATCGTTAGGTAATAGAGTCCTTAGATATATACTGTTATAGACCGTAGAGAGGACTAGCATATTTCTAAATTGCCTATACGAAGTTGGCCGTCGTTCCCTAAGTTAATCGAAGTTCTAGGCTTACGTATGCGCCGTACTATAGATGTTTGTTATAATTAGTCGGTTAGGCACACTCTCGAAGGCGACAGTACTAGGCATAGTAGTATTAATATAACGTTTTGCTGCTACTAAATGTTTACGGTCTCTAATCTGTTAAATAGCCTTTAAAAGATAGATATTAGCTTTATCGCGAGGGTTACCGTGTCTACCTCTCGCAGTAGCGTTTATAGCCTAAGCGTTATAGGCTACCTGTACTATAACGTGCAGCGTATAGTCTAAGAATGTTCTATTAATTATATAGCTAGCTCCCTTATACTTTACGCGCAATTGTGCAGACAAGATGTCTAATAGCGGCTTATTATTGTTATTCTATTTCGGACGGTCTAGTAAGCTTTCCCTCTAGAGCTACAGGATTGCCTCGTAGTTCTTTAGTATCTCCTAAAGTCGTCCGTTAAGGTCGAGGCCCTCGTAGGTCTTATCTTTGTTCATAATATATAGTATTAAGAGTAAGTACTTAATCATCTAGATACCGCTAGTAGGTAACCAGAGCTCCGCAAGAGTGTTACTCTCGAGTTATAAGTACGTTTATGCTACAAGTACAGTTATACTCCGCTACGTGTCCCTAATACAAGCTTGCGATCGTATGTAATCGGAGTGCGAACTAATAAAATGCTCTAGTAATTATCGTTAGATAGCTTGTAGCAGTCCGGGAAGAATAAGGACTACAAAGCCTACTATAGTAATCCAGCTTATACTATCCTTAACAGCAAACCGAAGACAGGGTGTCGCGCAAAAGCAGAATCTAGAGGCAGCCTAGCATACTATAAGAAGGCGCGCGAACATCTACGTTAATATAAATCGCTAAATGTATTCCTTACTCTAACGTAGTATTATAGCGGACATTAGGAGCGTATTGCCTAAATTATATTCGTTAAGTATCGCGAATTAACAAACAGAGAAGTTCTCTAACGCGATCGGAGATTTTCTCCTATAAGATATAATAGCCGAGCTTTAGGAACTTTTCCTAACGCTCGACTACATAAAAAGTATTAAGATTATACTAGAACCTGCTTTCTATACGAGATGCTCGACAAAGGACACTAGAGTATAAAGGTAAAGAGGATCGTAGATATTTAGTTAAAGGTTTGCTTTAAGTCCCCGCCTATTCCGTTATTCTTCTTACTAACGAATTGCATATAATATTAGAAACACCTAACGAGCTGCGGCCCGCGTCGGTCGACAGCTAGGGTATATTAGGCCTATAGTACTAAGCGGATATCGTGCCTTTCGCCTATAAGCATAAGACGGCAATAAGTGTACGATGTAGTCGATAACAGCTCGTTATGCTTAATACTAGGCATCGTTATATCTTATATTCGAATTGCGTCCTGCTAGCGCTTTTCTTTTGCTTCCTCGCGGCATCTAGTAGCGACCAGCTATAGCTACCCTCTATAACGCAAGAACGTGTTTAACTAGCCAGGTTCTATAAGCTAGTATATACTAGCTATATACTATAGTCTGCTCGGTGTTTGCGTTCGCTCGTATAAGAGCTTAGTATAGGAAGGAATCTCTATATAAATACTTTACTTCCTTTCGTTAGCTGCTTTTATAGAAACATTACGGGTGTCTTATAGCAGGGAATGTCTCGGGTAGAACCCTAGCTGCTCAGAGCTACTATGCTAGTCTAATAGGAAGCTTCCGCGTATCGTTTAATACAGAATGCTTGCTGCTTAGTAATCCCGTTTATATAGTTCACATTATAATCTAGTAGCTAACCCAAGCTAGGGTTATACTATACGGCAGCTAGGCACATTCGTACATAGGCGCTGTTTAAAGAACCTAATATTACTACTTAGCTATTAGTAGAGCCAGGATATCTCGAACACATAATATAATAGCTAACTTTCCTAAGTTCTAAGAATTTAACCCTAACGATAACGATTTTACGTATATCTACCCGTATATAAGCAAGGAGCGCTAGCGTTATACTAAAAAAGTAAATAAAAATAACAGAAGGTCGGCAAGCGATTTAAAAGCGAAGATCTCTTCCTCTTATTATAATACAGAATTGCTAAAGCAAAATCTAAGGAAACACGCAGAACTCTGCTACTATATAGGCGTATACAGAAAAAGGGCTATTAAGCTTAGCCTCTTAGACGAGGTAGTTTCCTAGTAGATCCTCGAATTAGTCGGAAAATAGAGTGTGTTTCCTATTATAAACGTCGGAACACCTATTGTCTAGCACTTCCTAACGTACGCACCGCAAGCACCTAAAGACAATCTAGAGCACATCTTCTCTTCCCCCCTAATTAAGCAAGAATTTTAAGCTAGTACTATATACATGGTTCGACGTAACGAGGATCTAGATTACGTTAAGATAGGGCTTACATACAAGATCGTAGACGACTGGTTCTTATTCTTTAGATTGTCCTATAAATTCGAACTAATACCTTTGCGACAGATAAGACATATACTATATATAAGGAGAGTAGAGCGGCTTATTTATACTAACCTAAAAGCGTATCGAAGGGAATATATAACATACATTTATAGATCTGGATATAGTTATCTATATAACGAGTAGTTTTAAATTAAAGACAAAGTAGCGATAGAAGTTATAGAGAAATAGGCAAGGTAGGCAACTTATACCGATCTATATAACATAGATAGACACCTTAAGACGATATAGTTAAAAGTCGAACTTAAGGCGAGACGCTTTAGAAAACTACTAACGTACGATAAAGTTACGGAGGAATTAGAAGTATAATAAGCGCGAGAGTATATACTTATAATACATTTCGCTAAGATAAGCATTAGGAGTAAGGTTAAAGCATAGCTAGTAGCGTAGGAGAATAGAGCAGCAAAGCTCTTAAAGAATATAGAAGATACGTACGGATAATACGCGAAGTCGTACGTTCTCGTCTTAAGAGTTCGACAGCTCCTATATTAAGATAAACGAGCGATACTGCCGATACTATCTGCGCGAAATAAGAAATAAGATATCTAGAAGTTAGCAGCCTATATAGTACATACTATATATTCTATACTAAAACACTTTCTAAATACTTTTAATATAATAAAAGCAGCTCTCGCTCGAGGTCCGCAGGATGTATTAGTCGATTACGTACTAGACAGAAAATTCCCTCCGCTTAGTAATACCTAGAGCAAGACAAAAATATAACGTAACTACTATACTTAGGGGCACTAACCCTAAGACTGCCTATCTAAGAGCGAGCGGAGTAGATTAAGGAAGTGCGCAGCGTACTACGGAGAGTATAAGGCATAGAGCTAGCGATGTCTATAAGGATATAGCCCGCGTAAAGGCCGTCTACGATCTAATAGTATTTCTCTACCCGGTACTAGTAGCCTTTAATACTAGCGCCTTATCTAGCGGCAGCAGGCCTCTCCTGCGTAGGAAGCGCTTACGTCTGTAATACTATTCGTCTTAGGTGTATACTCGTCCCTGCTTCTTCCCCTGTTAGCTCCGCTATCCTCCCCTTTCTCGCTTAGGTCTCTAACTAGGTTTAAGTTACTTTAGATAAATCTAGTCTCGTTAATGCCCTAGTCGATTAATAGGTTAAAGATACAGTCTTATTCTAATCCCTAGCGCCGTCGACACGTTGTTTAGAGGGAAGTAAGAATCGAGCGTAGCGTTCTAGGAGGAGCAGTCTGCGGACGACTTCGAGCCGGCGGCAAGCGAAATAAGGCTGGCGCCTCGATAACCTAATAAATATAGATCTTTACTATCGCAATTTGCTACACGTGTTCCTTTCTACTAAGTCGTACCCCTCGGCACTATAACCTCTCTAAACAGCCTAAGAATATATAGAACTTAAATTAGTCTGTCTAAAATGTTGAATTTATCGTGTTATACCTAAAGTTCGTATTTTAGGCAAGATAGTTTGCGTCGATAATATTCCTCGGGAACTTTAAGGGGCAAGTAAGAACTAACACTAACAATTCGACAATATAGGTAAACTTATAAGAATAGTTTTATAAATAGTAGTAACATCTTAGTTAACTACATAACTCCTACTCGTCCCTCGGGGATTAAGAATCTTCCTATACTCTACGAGTATAATCTTATCTACTCTTCCTACTAGGTACTCGATACGCTTCTAAGTCCTTAAGCTTCCCGTACGTATTTCGAGTTCCCAGACTCGTATTCGTCGATAGAAACGTTTTCTGCTATATAAACAATATCCTCTATATCTAGTAGCACCTCCGTAGTATAGCTAAGGACCGAGTAGCGCAGATGTTTTCCTATTACAAATCGCTTAATTTAGTAATAGTATATAAAAGTTATTTATATAATCGTGACCGCAGCCTAGCGCTACTATTCCTTCTCGGACTAACGCATTATAAAAGTAAGAATTCAAGCTTAGGCCTTTAGAGGGTTCCCTATAGTAACTTTTATATATATATAAATAATAGTCTCTAAACTCTAGAAGAGGTATGTACTAGAAGACTATAGAGAGCGGCTACTTATTAGCATTGTCTTAAGCTTTATATACGCTTCGTAGTGCTTAGCAGGTATTCGTAAACCAGTCGATTTAGCTTTGCCCTATAGGGCAGTAGTTAGGGTTATGTATCTTGTTAGGCTTCTAGCTATACGAGTCTAGGAAGAATAGGGTTAATAAAGAAAGATTAGAACAGTCGGGTACTATTATCTAAAGGTAGAAGTTTTATACGCCGTCGACGTGCTCGGGGCCTAAATCGTATAGACTAAGAGGTAACTCTTATAGTATCGACATTTGTGCTTCTCCTATAATATAATAACTAACTATAGTTAGCTTTAAGGAATATACTCTTATAGCGGGAAAGATATTGCTTACGAGATAGTATATATATGCCCTCGCTGTCGTAATTATTAAATATAGCCGCGAACAGAAGTAAACGACTAATTGTACGAGCAGCTACCTTAAAGAGGGCTAACTATAAATCGAGGATATCGTAATATAGCTAATCCCTAGTAAGGACTACAAGATTAGGCTTCTCGATATCGAGGGTATTCTTAATAAATCTTATTATTAATAGGTCTACTACACTCTCCGGCAGATACTCTTCTATAGTATCGACCGTGTCTTTATATATACCTACTCTAGTAACTATATACGTATTAGATATTTAAATAATCTTAAACTTGCTATCTTTCCTAGTCCTTAACGATAGACGTAAATCTAGAGTCGAATTCGCTCGGCTATAGTAAATAGATAGTCTAACTATAAGTGTCTCGGGCAGACTATCTAGTCGAAGTAATAATTATATAAGTACTTATCGTAGTCGTAGGTCGACTGTATCTTCGCCGAATAAAACATTAACTACTGTTATATACTAATCGATTCTCCTACGAAACTTTCCTTTCCGAACCTATATTCCGCTAGGCCGGCTCTCCTAGAAATCGTCTAAGCTAGAGTTTAGCGCTATTTTAGTAATAATAATATCTATTACTAGTAGGTTACCGGTCGTAAGCTCTTCTTTATCTGCGAGTTCTAAGTATAGCTATATACGCCGCAGCGCTATATATGGATATAGTTCTTTCTCTAGGCGATACTATTTTAGTAATCCTAATAGCCTAGTATTACTAGGATGCTCGGTAGCGCAGTAAAAGAGGATAGTAATATCTTTTACTACTAGGTAGGCATAAGGAATAGTCGATATCGTCGAAAGCCTATCTATAGCAAGAGGGGAATTAGAGCTATGCGGATGAGCCTATAACGATAGAAAGGTATAGGAGCAGGGAGGCAACGGCCGAGATACCGTTAAGCTAAACCCGATCGAGCTACTAAAACCGATTCGTGCGAGACTAGGAGTTTATCTGCTTGCGAGTCGATTCCCTTTTGGCTCTACTTAAAGTCCTTCGTAGAAAAGATCTAATTAACCTATATATCTATTTCTTCTCTTTCCTTTAAGCCGACCAACGTATCGATTTCTCCTCGTAGCGTCCTAGTATTATCCTCGCGATACTAGAGTCGAAGCTAACTCTCTAGGACACTCCTAAATTTAAGGATCTAAGGATACTATAGTCCCTATTCTTACGTAATTATGCCGATCGCCTCTCGCAGACAACTTTCTGCTTCCTTAGCTAGCCCTTAGAAGAATCGGCTATACGATATTACCTTTAGACATTCTATCCTCTCTACCGCCCTCCTACTATAAAACTCGTCGTCCTATAACATTAACAAGACCTCCCGTGCTAACTCCTTTGCTTTACTATAACGTCCCTATTTGTTTAAATTATTAGCTAAGTTTAGTATAACTCGTAGAGTTAGTAGTCTCTTTACCTCTCTAAACTAGTTAAGAAAATGTCGTAGAAGCTGTTCCTCTTCTAGTCGATATTTAACTACCTGCTTTATATAGTCTAGACGTACAGATACTACAAGTCGATAGATTAGCTCTAACCTTTTGTTAAACATATCGACCCTGTACTTCTAGGCCCGCGTTATAGCCTCTTCGAGACATTCTATATCGATCTAACCTAGGAGCTACTATGTTCGAGTATAAATATATGCCTTTCTAGCGACTTATATAGACATCCTCCTAACGTAGTCTCGTAGGAGCAAAGTTATATTAGAAATTTTACTCTAGATTAGGTAAATAAAGACCTCGAAGAAGCAAGCTAGCGTTCTAGGATGCTCCGTCCGAAGGATTTCTTAGACTAGTACGCATGCTCGGGCGAGAGCAAGGCAGAACTTCTCGTACGCTCCCTTTATATTAAGTATAGTAGTAGTAAAGCAATAAGAGTCGAAGTTAGCGCATAAATTATTTCGAAATGTAGTACTATATATAGTAATTAGAGTCTCGCAGTCGTTAAATCTTATCCTTTAACAGCATCGCTTAAAATAAATATTAATATAACGGAGCATATCTTCGTATAATATTAAAAATAGAGATAGAGCTCGCGGAGAAGCCGGTCCGGCATAGACAGAGCAAAGTTACACTATAGTAACTTCGTCGCTACGATATTAGTAACCTAAGTATACTAACGATAAGGAAGAAACCTACTACCGCCTAGTCCGTTTTAGACGCTTAGATCAAACGCTTTATTAGTAGGTATAACTGCTTCGAGTGAGCTTATATAGGCTTTTTGTTAATTAACGCGGAGGTCTCGTATCGTAGAGTACTTACTAGAACTTTATATAAACAGCTTAGAACGATATATAGGCGTAGCACTGCCCGTAATATCTAAGGCAAGGGGCAATAGATGTGTATCTAGGGACATCCGACTAACGGCGGACGGATATAGATTAGCTATTATAGAACTATTAGTAATGTTCTCGATATCTGCTATACGTGCTCCAAGAACCAACATAGGAGACGTATACGCTATTAAAATGCTTCTAGGGCTTAAAGAATACTATCTCTCTTGCTTATAGAGTAGTTCTTCTAATATTAAATCCCTCTTAAGGTAGTATATATATCCGCTTGCCTACGCCTAGATAGCCTCGTACGCTGCTAGAGTCAAGTATGCTACGTAATTAGTAAACCCTAGCACCGACTAACAATACTAAATAATAGCGGTCTGGTGTCCTAGTCTAATTTTATTACCCTAACTACACTACGTTAGTACCTAAGTAAAGCGAGATGTCGAGGTATATATATAGTGTTATACTAACCTAATATAAAGATAGCGCCTAACGGAATAACATTGAAGAATAATATAAGCTACTCTCTACTATTTCTCTAGCTACGTAACGAATTCGAAGACTGCTAGAAAGAGTTGCCTAACAAGTATTTTAGGACTGGTTTTAATTCCGAGTAGGTGGTCCTATGCTTGTTAATATATATATCTATAGTATTAGTAACAACGACGCTCCGGATTCTTATTAGATACGCACTACAGGAGCTAAGTTGTAGCGCGGCGTACACTACCTGCTACGCAGGTTTATTATATAATTCGAGACTAGAGAACTATATAGAGGAAGCAAACAAGTTAAGTATTTCTGCTAGAGATAGCTAGTTCCTTTCGTAAAAGGCTTTTTCGATATTACCGAATAATTTTCTAATACTTTCGCTAGGAATTTTTATATAGTAGTTAAGAATACTATTAACGCTAGCAGGTCGAGGTCGTTTCCGTAGTCGAATTTCTCCTAGTCTGTTATATAGCCGACACTACGCGTAGTTTAGAAGTCCGATCGCTTGTCGTAAGTCCTAGATAACCGTTAGCCTTTCGCTTTAGCTTAAAGGCGCAAGCAACCCGCATTATATAAGAGCTTACTTAACTGCTAGTTATCTAGTATAGCGTCTAAGAGCTGGCGAGGTCCTATCTAGCCTATTATATAGCTTATAGATACTTCTATAGTATAAAAGTACGATCTCGAAGCGATAGTATTTAGGACTCTACGTCGATTTACGAATAGTAATAGGCTAGTATAAAGTATAAATTATATATTGCAAGCTAAGTAGCAACTTGTTATAACTATAGTCGGTTAAATTTTAACCCTGTCGACGCTACGTCTCAAACGAGGAGCGGTGCAGAAAGATCCTCTAGATATAAGCGTTAAGAGTTAGCTAACTGCTAGCAGCTGTTCTCCGCATACAGCCTTTCTACGCGAGGCATAGGGTTAGCTATGCGTACTCTATTTAGAATAGCGCCTTTAGATTCCCTCCTATTAAGTAGTAAATAGGGCTCTAGATAGCTCGCCTACTAGACTAAGCACTACAACTAGCGACTACTAAGAACGTGCGCTTAGAGCGATAACGTATATAAGTAATAGATTCCGTGCTTTATTATATTCCTACAGATCCTGCCCTTTCGACTTTGCCTTATTTCTAAGGATTATAAAGCTACTAGAGCTATAGGTTTAGACACTGTTTCTCTAGCTAATTCTACTTCTACAAATATACTATAGGTCGGTATAGCATAATATTCTATAGTTCGTAGCATGTTATAGAATCCCGATAAAGAAGTTATAGAACGCTATAGCGTAAGGCTTTGTAAAACTACGAATAGTATACTTGCTAACCCGTGTAGCGAACTGTATATATAGTGCGTATAATTCTTAGTTATTCGAAGGTAAATAATCTCCCTTATTAATTAGGTTTAATATGTGGCTCGCTCCGTCGTGCGTCGAACTATACTACGTCGAGCCTTATAGTAGGTAGCTAGTTCCTTCTAGTACGTAGTAAGACACCTATATAGACAAGGCTATATACGTAAGCGCTATTTGTTAACTCGTATGTTAGCGTACGAAGTTAGATTAATAAACTCTCTAGATTGCTAATATATAGAGGATAGAAAGTGCCTGGTATTTTCCCTATAATAGTAATATATAAGCACCCCTGCCCTGTAATCGGACCGTGTACGAGCAACAAGCTTGTTTAGAAGAATAGACTACTATATATAAATTGTCGGCAGGCAAATCTACGACAGATAGGTACGTATTTATACGTAGTTAAGCAGAAGATTCTGCTTAGACGGTCTAATACGCACGAGTAAGACTACTACTAACTATACATTCTATCTTTATATTTAATCTTTAACTATTTAAGAAACCTAACGGATTCCAGTCGCATCTCGCTATAGCCTTGTGCGCGTCTGTACGACTAGCAGCTATATACTACTAATACCTGTTTAGTACATCCGTCCTAGATAGTACTTAATAGTATACATTTGCTAAGCTACTATTAAGTTCCGCTCGCTCTCCGATACAGGAAAGGTAGAATTGCCTATCCTTTTAGTTCTGTGCTTCTCTTACTCGAACCTGATATATTCCTAAGTCGGTCTTAAGTAGTTTAATTTATAAGAAGCGAGGATACTCTACGGCAAACTAAAGTAGTACTAACTCTGCCTAACCTAGATTAATAATACTAATCGTAGTTAGTATAGCCTTAGAGCCCAGAATACATGCTTATATAACCTTCTAACTACGAAATTATTATTAATAATAATGTTCTGGCTCGAGAGATCCCCGTAAACAAGTATATAGGGACAGTTATCGAAATCGGGTATCTAGTATTTCTATATTAAGCTCTTCTGCTGCTCGTACTATACCTTTATACTAAAAGGCAGATTATTCGTATCTGCCCTAGTAATCTTACGATTAATCTTATTAGTTATCTAGTCTTAAGCAGTAGTGCCTAATGTACGTTAAGATTCGAGAAAGAAGGTTTCGCTTAAGGAGTTCGTACTAGGCTACTATACCTACAAGAGGTTAAGACTCGTATTCGCGATAGCCCGAAGCACGCTTTCTCTCTACACAGCGCACTTGGGTGTAGTTAGCGACTATTCTAGCTGTCGCCTATCCGCCCAGCCTAGTGCTATAAAGGGGCGACAGATAGGGTTTTCTACTATAATATCGTAGGCAAGTAAGAGTTAGAATCGATCTAGCTTTACATTATTAATACGCTATTAAATTTGAGCTTCTAGATCTAATCGAAGAGATATAATCGCGCCTAGAGGAGCCTTCGGAATCCGTACTAAGACACGCTTCTCCCCTAATTCGTCGACGAGCATTATAACGCTATACTCTCCTCTAGATATTAGGTTAGGGACGGGCATACTAAATCTCTCGCCGAGGAGCTTACTAATATATATAGAGACGAGAGTAGTATCTAGCTCTATTACGCTTCTATTTCCTAACTGTAATAGAATATAATAAGTGTTTAAACTATTCTGTAGTAGTTTTATAGGGCGAAGTGCACGGGCTTCGACGTCGTATATTAGTTCTACGTCTCGAGAGGGCTGTTTTAATTTCTGCTAAGAACGTAGAGCCACTGCAAGCACAAGGAACGGTTAAAGCTAGAGTCTTATACGGCGCGTCGGGAGGGTACATGTGCTGCCCAGCGGGCCGTCGTGCTACAGCTCGCTCTTACGTCACAGCATTACACACTACTATTATCCTCCGCTTTATAGATATTTCGCTACTTGTTCTAGGAAAGGTATGTCTTATATACAGATAGGGATATAAATTACCGCAAGCGTCGGATATATATAGTTGGTAGCGAGATTAGTAGTATTAATTTTAAATAAATAACTTAGATAACATAAGAGCCTCGATCGGACCTAATATTCCCCCTCGGGATCTTATGCCTATAGTAGAATAGAAAGTTATCTCGACCTTAGACGTTCGAAATTAGGTCGTATACCTATGCGAGTAGGTGTAACTTCCCTAATTAAAACAATTATACTTGTAGCTGCGCCTAATAAAGTCGTCTATAAAGAACTACGCTGCCTTACGGGTTCCTAAAGGGGGAAGCTGTTCTGCCTAGAAGAGGTTAGCCCTAAGCAAAGGTCGTACTAGAATACTTAGACCTCTTGTAGGGTTAGATTAATATTAGATCTGCCTATACTAAACTCGACTCGACTAGGATATCTATCTCCCGGGTATAAATATAGCCTAAAGATCTGTTCCGACTTAGTCTGCTTAAGATAATCTATAAATTCGGCTAAGAAGTCCTAAATAGCCGGATCCTACTAGTTTATTAGACGCGAGTCTAAGCTAAATTCTAGAGGCATAACCTTATCGAGTTCTAGGCCGAAACCCTAGACTAAGGGATGCCTAAGAGGAAAGTCTAGAGGAGTAGCAGTACCTCGAATATCTATAAGTCGCTTATTCTTATTCAGGTCTCTATATTTGTATAGGAGAGAGAGTCTAAAAGTTCTATCTATACTATATCGACAAAAGAGGTCTCTTATAGTAATAGAGGCCAGATAATCGCTATAAATCTAATTAAACCGATTAAGAGCATCTAAGAAGTCCGATAGGCAGTTAAAAGCTAGTACGGAGTAATTAAAAACTATAATCGTTATACTTAAAAAACATAATAGCAATTAGTAGTCGGGGGTTAATATTAATGTTTAGTTTAAGTCGTATAGACGAGAAAAAGACAAATTATATATCTCTTCTAAAGTAGGTAACCTGCGTTACTAAACAGAAAGTTATATATATAGAATACCTAATCGTATCGTAAATTAATCTCTAAGCCCTTTAGCGTGCCTCGATCTAACCTCGAACCGAATCTTGTTTACGACGTACTAGATTCGCCTCTCTAATAATACTAGTCGAGTTCGGTAGTAGACGTGCGCCTATCTCGGGCAGCCTTAGCCTTTAGCTACGATACTTGCACATGTTCTAGATTACTATTAATTATGTCGAGGCTCTAGAGCTATAAGTTAGTCGTAGCTTAGCAGGAGAGCTTGTAGGCAGCACATAATGCCCTACTTTAGGGACCTGCTCTGCTAGTCTATACGGACAGTTAGGCGCTACTAGTAGCGCCTAAATGACCGTGCGTCCGGGCTAGTATGCTTGCGAATAAGCGCTATGTTCTAATAAACTAGACGTTATATAGATAGTATAACAGGATAGTCTATTAACCTAATTTAGTAGTAAGCGTTATCTGTTATATCTCGATAAGTCTTTATATTTCGACTAAACCTAGCTTATAATATTACTATTAAGACATTTTCTATATAGACCGAGAGGTTTAACATTTATACTTGTGTCTTGTTCCTATCCTAGATTAGACTTCGAATTATATAGAAAGATTATCTTCCCGCTAGCACTAGTATATATATTAGCTATATATAGATTACTATATAAATACTAGCCCTTATTAGTCGTCTTTTAGACGATTGGTAGCGAAGGTGAATTTTGTTGGGCGCGTCTTAATAATATACTTATATAGTATTAACCTTATCCTAGATAAGGCGAGAGTAAGAGTTATCTTCCCGGCCGTATCGTCGACAAGCAATTAAGAATAAGCATCGTTTATATTACGGACTAATGTTATAGCTAATCTAGTAGATAACTTCGGTGTCTACAGCTGCAGCTAAACTAACTAGGTTATCGTACAGCGATCTAATAATATTAATAATACCTATTACATTTGTACTACTATCTTTAACGCAAAGCGTCTTACGGTACCTAAGAGCTAACTATAAATAACTCCTTTTGTCGTAAAAGATCCTGTTTCTAGGCGCTAAGCTAACCTTAGAGGAGGCTTCGGATAGGTTTAGGATTCTAATTATATATATAAGTATCGTAGGATTCTTATTCTTACGTTTATTATATTAGCCTAGAAGGGGTGCTTTATATTATATTAAGCTTTCGTAAAACGCTAGAGCGACCAAAAACCGCGTTAGTAATTATTGTCTAATAGATTTACGAGACAGATAAATAATTATTAATCGTATTCTAGTCTACCGCGAGTTCGCTTATCTAGTAGTATAGTGTACTAAGCTGTTCTTAGACCGTACAGTACTATATTCTCGACTGTCGGATTCTATACGTCCTGTAGAGTACTATGTGTTAGTGCGAGATTATAACGGGACTAATACTAGGCCCTTATCTCTAAATCTTAACGTAAAAGACATAGACAGAAATTGCCGATCGTAGTGCTTAAAATGTTACCGGTTCTTTCGCTCTACGTAATAGCTTCGCAACTGCAATCCGAGTAAAGGTTGTCGCGGTATAGAGCTAAAATATTATAAATAATTAAGATCCGCTAACTCGACTATATACGTAGGCTGGACTCTTAAAAAGTCGATACAACGTATGTTACTAGAGAATTATAAGATCTTTCTTCGTACTTAGAATGTATTAGTATCCCTCCAGGTTCTTCTTCCTATACTATTATAAGCGAAAGTTAATTATTCGACAATACGGTAATCCTAAATATAAAAACGAATATAACTTATAGAAAGATTAGAAGGAGTTAATATAGTCCTAGGACAATACACCTGTGGCTAGGCCGTAAGATTTAGCTTAATATAGTCTATTTTAGATATCTAATAGTAGATAGGTCCTCCTCTTCTACGACCTTCTTATCCTACTATACGAGTATAGGGCGAAAGGCATAAGGAGAATACTAATACCGCTATAGCTACATGCGTCCCTAGCGATTACGACAAGATAATAGTTCTCGAATCTGCTTATTTTAAAAGAGATGTTAGCGAGATTTACTTAAGGGTATTCGGCGCTAAAATATATATCGTAAAACCTAATATTAGATCGCTTAGTAGGATCGGATTAACAAACGAGCGGGCTAAGGAGTATTGTGTTTAAGATAATAAACTATATACTTTTTACGTAATAGAACTTAAGCTAGCTTACGGACCTATCCCGTTATTTCTATAGTCTTAATTGCTTATATTAATCCTAAAATTAGTAGAGGAGCCTGTTCTCGCCTTCTTGTCTTAACAAGTTAACTGCCTCGTCGTATATATTATCGTAGGAACAATAATAAGAGCGAAAAGGTTAAAGCTACTAGGAGGAGCAAGATAATAAGAATTGCCGACTTAGTATCTGCTAAATAATCTCTATACTCTTAACTGCCGACAGGGACCATAACTAACGTTCTAGAGCGAATGCATTCCTCGGCCTCGACGTAGAACATCCGTATATACCTAAGCCCTAGTGTTTAAACTCTTAGACGCGGTAGACTAGAGTTTAGTAGAGTTTATATTAATTCCCTGCAAACCTTACGATTAAAGAGAGAAATTCCTACTAGGTAATTTGTAATTTAGAATCTAGTATTTAATACTCTGTCGTAAAGGAAGTCGCTATCCGGTTAGTCTTAACGGTCGTCTACTCTAGGCTCGTATATTGTATCGAAATTAATAATTAATCGAAACACGAACGGCCTTAATTTAACTACTACTAGCCCGAGTCTTAAAGGTTAGTCTTATCTACATTTATATTTTTATAGCAAGATGTTTAACTTTTAACGTTAACCGGTCCTGGCTATAACAAAAGCTACAGGGCGAGTACTAGATTACCTTTATGTTTAGGCGCGAGCTAAGTTATATAGGATGTTAATTATATTATCGTTAATGCCCGTACGGTCGGCTTATAGTCTCTAAGGAATATCCTGCGCAGCTTGTAAGATTAAACCGACAAAGTCTTAAGGTCGAAGTAGAGTTCCTATAAGAAGTTTTAGGCGCCGCGCCCGTCGCCCTAATTGCGCCCACTACGCCTACTGCGCCCGC
>ANSM01003864.1:0-12417 GCA_000347735.1 Cercospora canescens BHU | reverse complement strand
CGGGTCGCGAGGGCGGAGCGGAGGACGTTGATGGCGCGGGCTCGGAGCTTGCGAACGGAAACCCGGGCGACCCCAACGTCTTATGTGTCTTGTATCCCTCTGGTACCGACTTGCGAACCCTCATGCCGACGCTGAGCAGCGAAGATTGTGTTGCATCGTCGAGTGCGGGGGTCGAGTTCAGTGTCGTCTGGGTGGAGGGTTGGAATGGTCGCTTTCGCGTGTGGGCCGGCATGACGTTGGCTGCTGTTATTTGCAGCTTCAGTTGCGATGTCTCGGGCGAAAGGCAGGACTCTCGACCGTGTTGGCGTTGCCGTGGAGAGAGAGGATGTGACGACGTGACGGAAATGGCAGGTGAGACACGTCCAGAACGCGTCGGAAAATGGGTGGTTTATGATTGGCTCGATGCTGGATGTCTTCATCCTTGAATTCACAATACCATCCTGTACACCACTTACTTGCACTCATCATTACAATGTCATATTCCGGCAGCATGCATTCTGTCTCAGCTGAATACTGTCCCCTACTACCGTGAAATGGAGCATAGGCCAAGCAGAGGCCGCACACTACGCTCCAGTCAAATTTCTGTCAGCGCCGAGCTGTTCAGTCCTTGCGGCCGCTGCCCAGTGCCAAAGTCATCTGGCCTCCCAGCATGTACGTCTGTCCACGCCCTTCGATCTTGGTCCGCTTTACCGCGCCATCGATCTGCATCGCATCTCGTTTCTGCGGCTTGGGTGCTGGTAATGGCACGAGCTGGGACTTCGCCAGTAGTGCTCTCCAGTGGAGGTCCGTCAACACCTCGCCCTCGTCCATTTCTTCCTCGATTGCGGCGAAGTATGAGTCTACAAGAGCTGTCTGGTCTGCCGACTCTGCTCTCTTCATGGCCAACCGCTTTTGGTGCATGAGTTTCGGCTTGTACTGGAGCAGGAAGTCCTCATGACGTTTCGCTTGCCTTCTCTGCTTCGCAATTCCATTCTGGAAACGTTCAAGTGCGTCGCACGCTCGGCATGTGAAGTTCTCAGCCTGGCCTTGCTGGAAGTACTCGAAATCAGCTTTGAGAAAATCCTCGCGCTCCGGCAAATCGTATTGCGCCTCGTCTTGGAGCCCCTTTCCCACGCATCCTGGATGAAAAGTCCTGCTACACATGTCGCACTGGATCATATACTGAGGATCGGTTGAGTGACATGCGCAATGTGTCTCGGCTTGTTCCAGAGGTTCTCCAACGGCCGACTGTTCCCCAACACGAACTTCCTCAAGAACTAAGCGGTGACCGGGATGATCTCGCAAATGGAGATCATACGATTTCTCGTGACACGAATCACAGAGGAGAAAGCTGAATTCATCTTGCGTGCACTGATAGCAGCGGTACAGCTCCTCAGTTAGTGCTAGGCCGCACTCGCTGCAGGTATCACAAGCTCGCGTTGCGTACTTCGCGGTAGCGATAATGGGAGCGCTACTCTTCCTGCTCACAGCTTCTCCGGCTCGCCGTCCTGCCGGCGTAACGTTCTCGAGCCCAAGCGCACGAATCTCGCGCTCACCATACTCGAGCCCTCTATCCGTCTCTGTCTCGAGGTGATCACCCCGAATGCGTCGAGTCTGCCTGCCCTTCTGCGCAAGCAAGAGAGTCCTGGTGGCGTCGTCCATGTTTGCATCAATTTCTGCTGCTGTCACTAGAGTTGAAGCACGACCTCGTGATCGCTTGGTTGTGGGAGCGTCTTGGCTGCGTTTGGGTGATTGACTGGTCTTCCGCAAGAGCTCCTTGTACCTTGCGGCAGGCCGTCGACTGCCGTTCTTCATTTCCGCCAACTCAGACTTTTGCTTATCCCATTCATTATCGGCCTTCTGGCTGCGACCACGAACGTGGCCCAATTGACACGGACGTCCAAGGATTCGACGACCTGTCTTTGGGTCTTTCCTCGGGGCCACCACAGCTTTAGCTTGACAGTCCGGATGCGGACATTCGAAAGGCTTGTACACTGCCTTGAGGTCTGATTCTGTGTACTGGGTGGCGGGGTGGCAATTCGAACCACAAATGTCGGGCTCGTGGGTCGCTATGTCGTGCCCACATTTAAGACGATGGAATCGAGGTCGGTCCAGATAAGGTGGCTCGAAACACTGCGTGGTGAAGGCGCGACCTTGCGAATCCTTTGCGCGGCGACTCTCTTTTGCTGGAGCTCGCGGAACGAACATGTCTTCTTGCGCTGTTAGAGGATGACCCATGGACCACTCATCGTCCACAGGCTCCTGCTTGATGCGCACCTCCGGCGCATGATATATGTGGTTCATGATTCTGCGGCTGCTGTTCTGCGAGCAAAACTAGAAGACCTTGACTTGATCTTATCAGCGCACTCGATATAGCTCCGTGCGAGAGTCGGATAACTCGCACGCAGCACCATCCCAACGCTCGAGGTGACGGGCTGTTTGTGTATTTATGTGGGAGACGCGCAGCCGGATAACGCGCATCGCGGTCCAACGTCGGCTTAGGCGCCGTCTCAGGCAACGAGAGTGCGAGCGAGCCCTTGGGCACTCGTGACTGATGCAAAACTACCGGAACCAGCAAAAGTATAGACTGACACGAATCTTCTGCCGCCCGCAATCGGACAAATATGCTGCGACCATTGCCTGCGTTCGTGTGGCAAACAGCACAGCCAGACCTCGACGATTGTCCAGTTAGCGTACAGCGCAACAATCTGGGGTTCTTGCTGAGCATTTCGAATGGATGAGAGCCCAGAGTTATGATGCTGAGAGATGAACACTCGCCCCAAAATAGTGTCTATGAGGGGAATTTGATGGTCAAACATGGCAAACAGGAAGTTAAAGAGCCTGAGTGAAGGATATCAGACAATCAACAACTCCCACCTGCTTCACTCAGGGCACCAAGCTGTGTCTCGAGTGCGTGCCAGCGATTCGATGGACAACATACTCATGGTTTCGCAGCTCATCCATGCTTTTCGTGGGACATCTGGTCGCCATGACACAGCGCTGGGAAGGTTATAAGAAAAGGGAGAGAAAAGCCTTCTCCGATGATACCTGTTCTCGACCAGTTGCATCGTCCCAACCTCAACTGCTGTGCCATATCGAAGCGCACAACTGAGTCCTCTAGATACTTTGAACAAATTGTAATGCGCTCCCGTCTTTGATGTCACGGTCCACGAACTTGGCGCTTGAGTATTCCGAACGCAATCGCAGATGGTCCCTTCTTGGCATGAACATCAAAGTCTCCTGCCGTCCTCAACGACGATGACTTTCTGCCACGAGGCGATGTGAGGCCGATCCAGCTCCATGGAGTCGCACAGCTTGGTGCAACACGCTTCGATACTCTGCTTGTGATCCAGCGTCTTCTAAATCGCCTCCTCTGGCTCGCTCCTTTCCGGTGGAATGTGTCAGCTTTGCAACGACTGCAACACGAGGAATCTTCACCGCCGACGTGTCACGCTTCGCGATCTCCTGGATTGAGAAGGATCGATCATCCATCTGAAGCTCATCATAGGATTTGGATCTTCCGTACAAGAAGCATTCAAGCACGAGAATTCAAAAGTGGGTAATTTGTTGAGGTCCAAAGCGATCGATGTCGCCAGATCCAGGCAGACAGCTACCAAAGATGCCAGGCAAGGAAGTATTTTGTATCCGACTCGCCAGAGATTTTCAGACATCACGATCATAAGGAGCGTCATTTCAGGCTTGAGACAGGTTGAAGAGTCGTAAGGATTTGACGTTACACCTTTTGTCTGATTCACTTTCGAGGATAATGTCCATCGCGACACATTACAGCACCCTGTCCAAGCCCAAGTACCAATATCAACTTCAAGTCATGGCAATGCACGTGAACCAAGACCTCCGTAGACCCTCACCATGGAGCCGTAAGTCGGCAGATGCCGTTACGAGTGAGACCGCTCAGAGGTGTGGCGTGATCTGTGCTCGGACTCGCCTCGAGAGCCTCGTGTTCAAGGCCCACTGGGTCTGCCACATGGCAACCACGTGGCTGTAATCTAGATGAGGCTAAGCATCTTGGCAGTCTTGTCAACTTTACTTCTTCAGTCGCTCGTTGAATTCTGTTTTAGCTGGTCCTCGGCTACACTGACCTCTTTTGGGCGATGTTTGCGCCACAACGGCTAGGAGGAGCGCGGCAGGATACTCCAGAAGAGGTGTCCACGATGCACATCTTGCTTTCCGCCAGGTCGTGCATCTTTCCAGAAAGCAGCAGCATGCTTCTCAAAACTCTCAGCTCCAACGGCCGGCCACAGCTTTCACAGAGTCTTCAGCCTCAAATCGGAGTTCGCGAGGTGGGCACAGTGCTATAGAGCATTGGGCAAGCTAATGCTTAGCCTTAGACCGCATGGTATGAACTTAGCTGTGCCAAGAAGCTGCATGTTGGCGGTGAGCCCGGGTCACATTCATCTGCGAGCACCAACCTAATGTGGAAAAGGCAGAAGTCACTCGTCCATAAATTCCCTAGCGTCGTGCACTTTGGCAGGTCTGGCTGCAGGACGCTCGAATGGTGTACCAAGGTTACGCGCAACAGTTCTCATCATAGTCGGCCAGACCGTGGAAGCTAGAGCCTAGCGGCTTCGTGGAGAGCGAGCGACCTCTGCCTTCTTCACGTTAGACGATCAGCCTCATCGCCAGAATCTAAGCCCATTGATATGCAGCCACTCACGCGTTCCAAATCTCGCCGTGGTCGTGCCTCGACTCACAGCCATCGCTTGCGAATGCCAACAGGAGGAATGGCCTCGACATGTGGCTAAGTCTAGGTGGTCAGCTCTTTCCGCTCTGCTCGGCACGATGGTGGTCTGAAAGTGAAGTACATAAGTGCGGCAATGTTGCGACTTCCTTCGAGATTCCCCAAGTCTATACCTCTAAATTTCGCGGCCATGCAGCTCTTTCAACTGGCTTTGCTGATTGGCACAGCTTCCGCAAACCCTCTAGGAAAACTTTTCGAGCGACAAGCTTCTGCATCTTGTACTGCTACATACCTTGCCAGCTGTACTGGTGCAGCAAGCTCCTCTGCGAGAGCCTGGTGCACGAATCAGGGTCTCGATAGAGTCACTACAACTCGGACGAACGTGAACTGGAGGTACACAACAGCAGTGATCTAGCCAAAGCTCGCTTCCAGCTGACAGCGTGCGCAGGACAATTCAAAGCACGATCACGTCTTACACATCCACCTCGACAGTCACAGTTCCAACAAGCACTAGAACAGTCAGCTCGTAAGCTCTCGCCCGCTGCACGGGTCTGTTCTCGCTAACCAGCTATTGTAGCGTGCGGACTGTGGTAACGACGACTACAACCACCGATACTACAACAGTTGACCAGACCACTACTGTGCCCGTTACCGGCGCCGTTTCCGCTTGCCCTGTCTACGTACCACCCCAGCCTCCCGCTCCTGAGGTTGAACCGCCAGCCGAAGAGCCAACGCCAGAAGAACCGACCCCGGAACAACCTGCGTGGCAGCCTGGTGCGAAACCAGCTGCCTGCGTGGAAGAATCACGACATGTTTATGCCGACTCCAACGGCCAAGCTTATGAGTATATTCGCTGCGCGGGTCACGGTGACTCCACCATCAACAATGGCAACCGCTATGCCAACGTGAGCGTCTCCGACTTCGATCAGTGTGCGAAATTCTGCCGATACGACGAGCATTGCCAAGGCTTCAACTGGGCTACGAACAACCCTACCACATGCAATGTCGTTCTGGAAGGCGTGGGCAGGCTTCAGACCTTCAACGTCGCCACAGCGCCCTGGTATTATCACCACCTTGTGGCCAAGACCACAGCTCAACCAGAGCAGTCATCAGTGGCACCACTCCCGTCGGGATGCTCGCCAACACAGCAATTCCAATACGTAGACGCGGACGGCGTGCGCCGCACTTACGGGGCCTGTGCAGGTTATGCCTATACCGCAGGAGGACCATCAAACCCTTACCCATACAACTGGAATCCTAGCGTCTCTACCCCGAACATCGAGAGTTGTGCAAACTATTGTCGTCAGTCAGCCAAGTGTTACGGATTCAATTACCTACCGGGCAACCCAACCACATGCAACTTGTTGATGAGCAAGCCAAATGTCCTTCAGACAGGACATGGGCCCAACTACCCCTGGTCATATTACCATTTCACTGGTCAGACGGCCAATGTCGCAGTAGCACGGAAACGTGAGGCTGACGAACCTGTGGCACACGCCAATGTCAAACGTCAAGCGAGCGGGACTCTGCCCAAACCGACCTGTGTTCGAGCGACCAACGCCGTTCAAACAACCTCTGCCTGCCGCTGTGCGATACCTTCTCCAACTACTAGCACCACTGTGCTTCAGACCACATCGACTCGAACCTTGACCGTCACTAGCAGGGTCAGTTGCGATGCCCTCTTTCTTTCATGATCCCACGCTAACGATTGTACAGCTTGTTTCAACCACTTCCTTTACGCCTACTGCAGCGACAACAGTGATTCGCACGACCACACTGACCAGGCAACGCAGGATAGTCAGCACGGAGACTGTCCTTCACACAACAGAGTCAACTGTGACCCGCACGCTCGCGGCCACCCCAACAGGCTTCTACATCGCCGACAACTACGAAGAAGACGCTCGTCACTTTGTCGAGTGGCCCGCGGATTCGGAAGAGATCTTCTACCACGTCCAGTACGACTTCAATTCCGCAGACGACGAGTGGGCTCCTACTGTTTTCAAGCTCGACGGCCAGACTCTCAGTGTCGCCGACCTGGATAACCAGGAGGGCATTCTGGAGAACTATGTCGTCGTCGGCAAGAATCAGGATGCAGACGGAATGCAGAGTGGAAACCCGACAGACGGCGTCCACATCGTTGCTACGCAAAACGGTGGCGGAAACGACCCTGTGCAATGCAGAATCGAGGCAACAGACAATGACCAGTGCGCGCTGCTCTGCACCTCTGGCAGTTACAGTGTCAATTCTAGGGATGGTGATGGGTTGTGGAATCTCATGTCCGAGGCCACGGACTACCAATTTACCAACTATGTTTTTGCCGCCAATGTCGAGCTGGAGCAGAGGAGTGAGTTCCGCAAGAGGGAGGTGGAGCGGAGAAGGGCTGCTCAAGCGAAGAAGCTCTGAGCTGTTTTGTCTACCTTTTATATTCTCGTGGCAATACAAATTCCTTCTGTGTGAGAGATCGTTTTCTCGGTGATTATCAATTCCTTCTCTTTCCGTATCATGATCAGTGGGATGCACGTCTGTGTGCACTGTACGAACTCTTTGTGAATAGTGAAGACGACACAACATGTTGCTTCGGACCAGAATTCGCTAGATCAAGTCACCACGCACGAAGCATGTACGGTACAGCACGCATGGTGTCCCCATCTATACACTATCCAAGTCTTGATCTCAGCAAGGAGATTGACGGAATTCACGAAGCTTTGAACATATTCGATGATGTTGCAGTTTCGAAGATTTATTGCATCACTCTGAGTTCATCATCGAGTAAAGGACATCGATGAATACGCCAAGGGATCTCCACCATCCCGCAGTGCGTGCCTCCCTATGGTCGCGTGCTTTTTGGTGACCCATCGATATGATGAGCCGTAGAGACGCCACGATGACGCTGTACCTGCATGTTGAAGAAGAGCTGTGTCTGATATTTGTGCCATGCAAAATCAGAACTGCTTTCATTCATCTTCTCTCAAGGCCTTGAGATCAAACACCGCACTTCGACAGCTTTCATCAATCCTCATCGACAGCAACATAAAAAGGAGCCATGGCAGAGAACAGAGCAGAGGGCGGTAAAGGCCAGTTCAGCTCAGCAGTCCCACAACCCGAGCCAACAATCAGCGGCAAGGTAAGTATCTCACTGTGTTGAACAGCGAAAAGGCTTCCATACCAGTAGAATGCTTACATGTCATCAGCACCAACCTGGAAAGATCGTTCCGGGCAGTAATGATGCTGCCCCGGAATTCTCCGCCGAAGTGTCACCTGCTGGCAGCGCGCCATCGAAGAACACATATCAGCCACAACCAGAAGGGGAGGTTCCTCCAGTCCAGAATTATTACAAGGATGGCGTAGGCGAGGGCGAGACGGCAAAGGCTTCAGATACCATCTTGGGCGCCACGTCTGCCGATGTGCACCAGGGCCTCGGAAAGCCAGTTGAAGGGCAGACTTCGAAGGAGTTGCGTGACGGTACTCACACAAGCGGCGGAGTGGAGGCTGTGGGAGGAAGAGCGAACCAGGCGACGGTGGATCCTCATGACCCTCATCACATCAGCCAGCGTGCGTTGGATAAGGACGATGCTGTGGTGGGACGAGGTGGCAAGGCCCCAGCAGAGGAGCGTGAGCCCCAGAGCGCGGAGTATGTCGCTTCGGAGAGGAGATAGAGATCTTGTGCAATGCTAATCCATCTGCCGAGCGGCGCTGTGAGATATGAATAATCAGCTCTGGATAGTAATCAGCGTTTCGCGGTCCATGTCTCGACTTGTTGCAAATGTGTCGTGATTCGCAGTACGATCGATAGCGCATCTGCGTGTCGTTTCTGGATCAAAATCGAACGTTGCAATCGAGATGGACCGTGGCACACCGTCCACCCTCGAGTGTCAAGAGTAAAAACAGGACATTTGCTCGCTGTTGAATGTATCTGACATGGGGAAGAATTCTCGGTCATATTTCGTGATCTGCGAGCGAGGTCAAAATTCGTGATACAACCATTTGCCTCGGCCTGTAGCAGCTGCCGGTGACCTCAACCTCGCTATCGAATGCAGAACAAAATCGCGATTGAATAGCACGGTAGGTTCGTCCATCTACGCTCTTCTTTCTTTCTTGTATCAATCGACATTCAATTGTCACAAAACACAACTCAACATGTCGGCCGAAGCAGATGTCAAGCTCAATGATTTCAAAAACATCTTCTCGCTGCAAGGCAAGGTAGCCGTCGTCACCGGCGGCTCTCGAGGGCTGGGATTGCATGCTGCGTCTGGGTGAGTAACGATATCTCAAAACACTATGTCTTCGTAGCTGGTACTAACGGATGCGCCTCTCACAGTCTCGCTCAAGCTGGTTGCTCCAAGATCTTCATCACATCTCGCAAGGCGAAAGCATGCGATGAGGCTTGCGCCGCTCTCAATGCCCTACCGAACACCCAATGCAAAGCCATTTCCATACCGGCCGATATCGCGAAGTCAGGTGAAGTCGAGAGACTCGTGAAAGAGGTTGAGAAGCACACGGACAAGGTCGATATCCTTTTCGCGAACGCCGGCGCTACCTGGGGGGAGGAGTTCGACACGCATCCCGAGAGTGCATTTCAGAAGGTCATGGACTTGAACGTGAAGAGCGTATTTATGTGCTCTCAGAAGTTCGCACCTCTCCTTCGCAAGGCTGGTTCGATTCAAGACCCTTCGCGGATCATCGTTACTGCCTCAATCGCCGGCATTGGTGTCGGTACCTTGGGCAAACAAGGAACCTACGGCTACAGCGCCTCCAAGGCCGCAGCGCTCCATCTTTCTAGGAATTTGGCGCTAGAGTTGGGCCCTCAGGGTATTCTGGTCAACAATATCGCACCTGGCTTCTTTCCTAGCAAGATGGCCAGCGGCCTTATGGAAATGAGCGGTGGTGTGGAGAAGCTAGCGGCTGCCAGTCCCAATAAGAGATTGGGTCATCCGGAGGATATTGCTGCGGCTGTGGTCTATCTCTGCAGTCGTGCGGGCGGTCATTTAAATGGAGCGACGGTTGTACTGGATGGTGGTAGCGTGTTGCAGGCGAAGCTGTGATGCTACAACAGAACGTGTACAATGACCCATTAACACCGCATGACCTGTCACATTCAGTAACAGTCAATAAGCATCGCCACCACCAACAAGACTTCGTGTTCATGGGTTGCCACAGTAAGATTTGATCATGGAATTGACTGGTTCGTAACCCGTACTAATATGATCAGAGGAGCTAGCAATAGATTGCCACAATGGCGCTCCTGGTGTGATGGAGGCGTGCGACTAGAAACCACCTGTCCCTTTGTACTTGTCTTGCCTTACAAGAATCCATGGCGGCGGCTACCGAAAGTCATGCGTACGACAACCCCAAGATCAAGGAGAAACTCGCGCGTGGAAATTTCACATGTTAGGAGCACATATGGACAGTGTCAATGAGCATATTCCACGACTCGCTTGAGATGCACTAATCATGCCATCAGCTACCTGCGCGTGAATATGGGCGGCGGAGCGCAGCACATGCGATGGCACCGGGCGACGGTGCCAACAAGCCATGATCGGGGTGGCCGCTTTGCAACCCACAACGTTGCCGCGAAGCATCCGGACCATAGCCAGTGCAATACTCACTAGCCTCGAAGCAGACAGTTGCTGCGCTCGCCAGCTTGGTCGATACGCGCCTCCTCTATAAAAGCAGTTCCGCTGAACTGCCAAAGGCGATCAGCAGTGTACTCAGCAACGCGCTCGACAGCTAGATTGCGGAGTCAACAATATGGTGAAGCTCTGCTTCCATGCGGCACTACTAGCCGTCAGCTCCCACGTCATTGCTGGGCTATCCATTCGAAAAATTGTCAATGCGAACAGCCTGGGTACGCTGGAAATTGCCTCCCGAGGCGCTGCTGCCGACAGTAAACGAGCCTTGCCGATGGAGGTGATCCGCGGAGTGAACATCGGATCGTGGCTGGTGCTCGAAAAGTGGATGGTGCCTGACTTGTTTGATGGAACCAACGCCACTGACCAATACACATTCGATTCGACACCAGGCGCCGAAGCCAAACTGCGATGCTCATTGGGAGACTTACTTCACCGAAGCCGATGTCCAGAAGATGGCATTGTGGGGTATTAGCGCGTTGAGAATTCCGATCGAATACTGGTCCTATGACAATTCTGGAACCCCGTACATCATCGGGGCTGATACTTATCTCGAGACAGCCATCGGTTGGGCGAGAACCCACAATCTCAAGGTAGTTGTGGACTGTCATGGATTGCCTGGATCCCAAAACGGTTTCGACAACAGTGGGCAGTCTGGTAATATTCGTTGGCAATCTGGCAACAACCTACACAGGAGCATAGATGTCTTGACAACCATGGCTAAGAGATATGGCTCCAGAGAGTATGCTGACGTAGTCCTCGGCCCTCAACTCGTCAATGAACCAGCTTGTTGGGGAGACAACAACTTCGACATTACGAGGCAATGGACACAAAAAGCCTACCAAACCGTCAGAGCTGCTGCGTCAAACCCGAAACTGCTCGTAATCATGCACGACAGCTTCAAGGGTGCCGCCAGCTGGCTCGACATCGGACAAAGCTTCAACGGCCAGACTTCGAACAGCGAGGCAACCTTCGCCATCGACACGCATCTCTACCAAAACCAGCAAAAGGCCGATTCGTGGCTTGATCAAGATCAGCATATTCAGAAGGCTTGCAACTGGACGCAGACGGATCTTGTCCCCGCTGGCGCTTCCTTGCCAGTCTTCATTGGCGAATTCAGTGCGCAGACGAGCGTTTGTGCCTTTCCCAATGGCTCGACGATCGCCGGGTCGACGTGTGACGTTGATGGATGCCAGTGTTCCTGCGATGTTGCCATTGCCGATTGGAAGCCGTGGCTGGTGCATGCCACGAGGAAGTTCCTGGAGGCGGAGCTCGATGCCTTCGAGCATTCTTCTCAGGGTTGGTTCATTTGGTCGTACAAAGGCCCTGGCGCTTGGGGGCTTGAGAATTTGGTCAAGTACGGCGTGCTGGGGCCAAGAGTTACAGACAGAATGTTCCCTGGGCAGTGTCTATTTTCCTGAGTTTAGTTTGATGTGGCGCGATGCGTAGAGTAGTCATCGCATCTTGGTGTTCATTGTGGGCTCGAATTTCCCATAGCCGAATACGTCCTCTTCGATCACGTAGGCACGAGGATACGCTGCTCCTCTTCACGATGAACTTGCATCGCACAAAGTCAGGCAAGAGAGAGATGCTGGCGAGGCTCGGATAAGCAGAGCAGAGCTGGGGCAGCTGGACCAGGTCGAGCTGTGGAGCACGATTCGGGCATCGAGCTTCGGATTGGTCCGAGACCCTACGCTCCCTCGCACCTTCCAAGTCACATGCCACTCGCTCCTTCCCACACCTCACATGCTCGTGAATGCCTCGCCGCGATCGATGCGATAACCAGTCGATGCACAACTGGTTTGCGTTTTTGTCACTGAGATACTCGACAAAGTAGTGACGCCAGAAGTGAAGTGCGACTCAGCACGCGCCGCTCGTATTCTCCCGAGCTTTCAAGACGGCGACCGGCCGCTGGCCGCAACGACTCCATCCACGTGAGCGCGAGCGAGCAGTAAAACACGTGAGTGAGGGCAACAAGAGGTATGTCGCGCTTCCCCAATAAGCACCCATGATCACCACCACCGTCGAGCGTCGCGACAGCGTCTTGCACGTCGTCGTGTGGAAGCTGGCAGCTATGCGACGCGCGCGACACCTTGCTGCGACGAGCTGTCA